>JAEIFR010000517.1:0-157500 GCA_018904105.1 Zaprionus tsacasi
AAGGTAAATGTTCATTCTTTTCCAATTAATCAAGTGTTAAGATGCTGCAAGAAGAGATCACACGATTAACACTACTAGAGTTAAAAGACAAGCTTAGAGGGTTAGGTTTATCAGTACAGGGACGTAAGCAGCAATTACAAAATCGTTTGTTGACTCATTTTGGAATAGATAATCTCAACGAATCAGTGTACGAAGATTCTGTAGCTGAAAATTTAGAGGATATAGTAGAGCCAGTGATACCAAACACAATGACGTTCACACTGAAAGATATCCAAGATTCGTTAGCGGATTTTGACGGCAGTAATGAAAGAAATGTAAACGATTGGCTAACAGACTTCGAAAGTATTGCCGTGACTGTACAGTGGAACGATTTGCAGAAATTCATATATGGGCGACAGTTGTTAAAGGGAGCAGCAAAGTTGTTTGTAAACAGTCAAGATGGTCTTACGAATTGGGCAACACTGAAAGAGGCTTTAGCAGAGGAGTTTACTGTAAAATTAACAGCCAAGCAGATACATAAACGGCTCGAGAACAGGAAGAAGAAGCAGAATGAATCGTTAATAGAATACTATTATACAATGAAAGGTATTGCTAAAAAATCTAATCTAGATGAAGACAGCATTATTGAGTATATTATCGAGGGTATTCAGGATTCGAAACATAACAAGATGGTACTATATCAAGCAAATGACTTAAAAGAGTTAAAAGAGAAGCTGAATGTTTATTCAAAGATGTCTGCAAGCGTGGAAAATAAACCAAAAGTAAAACAAGAGAAAGCAGAAAGTTCAGGTAGTGCAAAAAAAGAGTTTAGATGCTATAAATGCGGAGACAAAGATCATTTAGCTAGAAATTGCCGAAAAGAACCAGTTTGCTTTAAATGTCAGAAGCCAGGGCATAAGGCAAATCAATGCGATGCTACACCTATGAAAGAAGAGAATTCTGATAAGAAAGCGAAGGCTAACATACAACAGGTGGCACAGTCGATGTTTAATAGAGTTTTCAAGGATGTTCAAATTGGTAACCAGACTATATCAGCCGTTATAGATACAGGCAGTGATATCTGTACAATAAGTGAGAGTTCCTATAAGAAAGCCCATCCTGTCAAGTTGAACACAGATATTAAAGAGCTCGTTGGTATAGGGCATTCGAAGATTTACACTTTAGGATCGTTTGAAATTGACACACAGTTGGATCGTATTCCATTAAGAATATGTTTTCATGTAGTGCGAGATGTGGATATCTCTATAATGGTGTTATTGGCAACGATGTTTTTGAGTTTGTGGATGTGAAGATGGGTAAGAACGGAGCAACCTTTGTTGCAAGAATCAAGAGTTGTCAGATGATGGTATCCAGACAGACGAAATTGCTTTAGGGTCAGAAGCAGCAGATTTGCAGGAAGCTTTACAGCAGATGATGGCAGTAGACACTTTTGATGGAAACTCCGAGATAGATTTAGCACATTTGTTAAAAGAAGACAAGGAGAGAGTTCTAAGTTTAATTAAAAGTTATGAACCAATTAAACCAGATAAAAGTCCAGTAGAGATGAAAATTATACTAACTGATCATATTCCAGTTTTTCATAAACCCAGACGTTTGTCGTATGCTGATCAGGAGAAAGTGAATAAGCAAGTACAGGATTGGATGGTAGAAGGGATCATTCGAAATAGTGTTTCTGAATACGCTTCCCCTGTTGTTTTGGTTTCGAAGAAAGATGGCAAGCATAGATTGTGTTGTGATTATAGGCAGTTGAATTTAAAGATAGTGCGAGACAACTTTCCAACAGCCCTAATCGATGATGTGTTGCATAAATTGCAAAAGGGAAATGTCTTTACTACGTTAGATTTGTGTAACGGGTTCTTTCACGTTCCTGTATCGGAGGAATCGCGTAAGTTCACCTCGTTTGTGACACAAAGCGGCCAATACGAGTTTAATTTTGTCCCATTTGGAATTAGTAATTCCCCAGCCGTCTTCATGAGATACATTTTCGCTGTTCTAAGACCCTTGATTGAGGATAGCACATTGATTTTGTATATGGATGACCTTATAATACCATCGATTGACGAAAAGGAGGGCTTAGAGAAGCTACAGAGAGTTTTGAATTTGGCAAGAATATCAGGTTTAAAGACAAAGTGGGCTAAATGTCAATTTCTGATGCGTAAGGTTCAGTTTCTGGGGTATATAATTGAAAACTCGACAATTAAGCCATCAAAGGAGAAAACTTCGGCAGTAGAAAACTTTCCAGTACCAGGAAATAGAAAGATGCTTCAGCGTTATTTGGGCCTTACTTCATATTTCCGCAGATTTGTCAAGGATTTTGCAGTGATTGCTAAGCCATTGACTAATTTGCTGCGCCAAAACGTTACGTTTAAAATGGATAATGAACAGTTAGCATCGTTTAATCAACTGAAGACTTGTTTATCGAATCCACCGTTGTTACGATTGTTCAATCCAAAAGCCGTTACAGAGATCCATTGTGATGCGAGTATGCATGGCTATGGCGGGATGTTATTGCAGAAAGACTCAGAAGATCAAAGTTTTCACCCAGTGGAGTACATGAGCCGTAAGACTAGTGCAGCAGAAGAGAAATATCCGTCGTATGAGTTGGAGGTTTTGGCTATTGTGCAAGCTCTTAAGAAGTGGCGAGTTTATGTGCTGGGCATGAAGATTACAATTGTCACTGATTGTAATGCCTTTGCCATGACATTAAACAAAAAAGACGTTCCGTTGAGAGTTGCTCGTTGGGCAATTTTCTTGCAAGACTTTGAATACACAGTAGAGCATCGTTCGGGCACGAAAATGAAGCACGTTGACGCTCTTAGCAGAGTGTATTGTCTTTTGATGCAAGATTCTTTGAGAAACAGGATTGTACAGGCTCAGGTTTCTGATAATTGGACAGCTATTGTCATTAAATTGTTATGCAAGGATCCCCTTAAGGAATTAATTGTAATACCCGTCAGTATGGGAAAATAAATTATTACGTTGGCTCACCGGCAAGGTCACTTTGGAGTTAAACAGACAGATAACACAGATTTCGGAAAAGGTTGGAAATATTGTTAAATCGTGCCTTGAGTGTATAATGAGTGATACTAAAGCAGGGCGTAAGGAAGCATTCTTGAACATTATCAGCAAGGCAGATAAGCCGTTAACAACGTACCACATTGACCACGTTGGTCCAATGGATTTAACCAAAAAGTTATACAATCATATTTTGGTAGTAGTTGACGCATTCTCTAAGTTCGTATGGTTGTATCCTACTAAAAGCACAGGTTCGGAAGAGGCTATTGATCGTTTGCAGAGACAAGCTGAAATTTTTGGTGATACTAGTTGCATTGTTACTGATCGCGGTACTGCATTTACTTCAAGTTCATTTGAGAGCTATTGTGAATCGAATAATATCAAGCATTTGCTGATTGCAACTGGAGTACCAAGAGGAAATGGTCAGGTAGAGCGCATAAACCGAATTGTTACGAGGGTCGTTTGATAAGTCCGTGACTTTTTGAATAAAATATATTTTTTTCGTCAAAGAAGCGTTTTATTTCTCAACATAATCTCTCCTTTTAGCTCTATACATTTAGTCCAGCGTTTTTCCAATTTTTTTATTCCTTCCAAATAATAGGTTTTCTCAAGGCCCTCAAAATAGTCGTTTGTTTCTGTGATGACCTCTTCATTTGACCCGAATCTCTTACCGCCGAGCCATTTCTTCATGTTTGGAAACAAAAAATAGTCACAGGGGGGCTAAATCTGGAGAATATGCTGGATGGGGTAGCAGTTCGTAGCCCAATTTATGAAATTTTGCCATGCTGACTACACACGTGTGCACCCGTGCATTGTCCTGATGGAACAGCACTTTTTTTCGCCAAATGCGGTCGTTTCTGCTTCAAATCAATATCGAATCTGTCCAAAAGCTCTGAATAATATTCGCCGGTGATCGTTTTACCCTTTTCAAGGTAATCGATGTGAATGATACCTTGTGCATCCCAAAACTGTGGCCATGACCTTGTTGGCCGACAGACCCACCTTGGCCTTCTTTGGTGCACGTTCACCCGGAGAAACCCACTGTCTTGATTGTTCTTTGGTCTCTGGTGTGGTGTGGTGGATCCATGTTTCGTCTACGGTAACGAAACGGCGCAAAAATTCGTTTGGATTGCGGTTGAACATCGCCAAACACTCCTTTGAAATGGTCACACGGTTGCGCTTATGGTCGTGTGTGAGCAATCGCGGCACCCATCGCGCGGAAAGCCTTTCATGTCCAAATATTCATGTAAAATGTGATGTCCCTGTCACCGTTCAGTGAGATGCCTACAGCCTACAGCTACCTCACGCACTTTCATTCTCCGATCATCCAATATCATTCCATGGATTTTGTCGACGATTTCTGGCATGACGACCTCTTTGGGGGGACCTGAACGTTCGGCATCACTTGTCACTGGTACGACCACAACGGAACTCAGTAAACCATTTCTTAACCATTGAAATTGATGGTGCAGAGTCCCCATAATATTTATCAAGTCTTTCCTTGGTTTCGGTGATGGATTTTTTACGAAAAAAAAAAATTTAATTTAACAAAAAAAATTCTTTTTTTTTTTTTTTTTTAAAAAAAAAAGAGCCCGTCTTTTTATTATCAAAAAAAACCAAAAAAAAAAGGCTTTTCTAAATTTTAAAATTAGCGGTTAATAAAAAATAATAAAAGAAGAAGAATTGTTTTATTTAAAGGAAAGGGGAAAAAAAAAAAAAAAAAAAAAAAAAAAAAAAAAATCAAATTTAAAAAAAAATTAAGCAAACAAAGAAGATTCTAAGGCCTGGTATAAGAGTGTAGGTAGAGTTCAGCAGTTTATCAATTCATCACCCCCCAGAAGCACGAAAATATCGCCTTTCAGAATTTTAACAGGATTGGAAATGAGGACAAAGTATGACAAACAGCTCAAAGACATTTTAGATGAAGATGTGCTAAATGAGTTACAGGAAGAGAAGGACGAAATCCGTAGAGTAGCTAAGGAAAATATAGCAAGTATTCAGGCAGAGAACCGTAAGGCATTTGATAAGAATAGAACGAACGAGAAAGAATATGACATTAATGATTTGGTTGCTATCAAGCGGACACAGTTTGGTCCAGGTTTAAAGCTAAAGAAGAAATATCTAGGTCCGTACAAAGTCGTAAGAAAGCTAAGGCATGGCAGGTATGCGGTAGAGAAAGTTGGAGAGGATGAGGGGCCTAACAAAACAAATACTGTGGCAGAATACATGAAGGAGTGGCGACCATAATCGGGACGATTATGAATGTAGGATGGCCGATTGTGGGAAACGAACCAGATCAGGGAACTAAAATGAACGATAAAACAGAGAACAAGAGAGTAACGCGCAGTGGCAACGCTTATTAACGAAAAAACAAAAAAGAAGGGACTTTGAGTTAAATGGTGAACGAGAGCAGTCGGACGTTTTTCAATCGCGCTGTTTTACTTATACTTATACAACTAGAGCTAAACCATTGTCATTAAACAATTAAATAATAATAATAATAATCAAGAACAATTGTCATTAAACAATAAAGTAACACTTTAAGAGAAACTTACTACATAAAGAAAATATTAAGTTTCTCATCTTTATTATTCCTTGAACTAGGGTTGTGTATGTGAAGTACTTCGTAACCTAAACATTTCAGATCGGCAGTTATATCTCTATTTGGTGTACTGTGATGTAAGTCCCTTACTACAATTCTGTGTGCTTTTTATACCCTTCGACCATTGAAAATGGTCAAAAAAGGGTATACTAACTTTGTGCAATGTATGTAACAGGCATAAGGAGGCGTGGCAGACCCCATAAAGTATATATATTCTTGCTCAGGATCACTAGCCGAGTCGATTGAGCCATGTCCGTCTATTTGTTTGAGACAACGGATCTCAGCTATTAAAAAAGCTAGAGACACCAAATTTGGTATGCAGGTTCCTGTATATCCGGGGCAGAACAAGTTTATGTCAAATGTTTGATGCCACGCCCACCGCCCCGCAAATCTGAATTTTGTATACCCTTCGTTATTAAGAAAAGTATTAAACTGATAACGTTCTGCTTTGATATACACATCGATGAATTATATTTGAACCTTCTTGCAAAATTACAAAACGATCGGACCATAAACACAGAAGTTATTAAGGAAAGTTTCCTGACTATACACAGAATGTTTATGTATGTCAGAAAGGGAAGGAAGAGGCGAGCGCGAAGCGCGAGCTCTATCCGCTCTTTCTTATTGGTGCTCTATCCGCTCTTTCTAATTGATGCTCAGAGCGCTCTCTTTCCCTCTCTCTCTTATTGTACTCTTAAAGTTCTCTTTTACCGAAGTTGCTCTTACTATGGCTGTAAAGCCTAATGTTTGCCTAATTACTTTATGTTCATAAATATGTTAATCATATTAATATTACATATTTATGAACTTATGTAGACGTACTAAGTGCAACAAATTAAAATTGTAAAGTATATTAATTAAATTGTTTATAAAACTGATACCTCATTGATAATTAAATAATATATAATGCTAATGTACATACAGTATGACAAGAAACTGTTTACACACTGTAAAATAAGTTTAATTTTTTACTTTGAAGGTAAAAATTAGGGGTTCTTTGCGTAATTAAACACATTTTTTTTATGGAATATGATTAAACAATATTTATTTTACTTAGAAATCAAAAAAAAATTAAAAATATTGAATATAGAAGAAAATAAACAACAAATTCCAAGATTACTCAATTTTGACACTGTCAAGAAACTCTTTACACATTTTGTTTTTCTACTTTGTTTTGCTCTTTTTCTTGAAACGAACGGGATTCTACCGTTATTTGTGGTTTTTGCATTGTTTTTTGCAACGCTTCTATTGAAACTTTTTGACAATGCTTGTGAATTTGTTGACTATTTTGCTGCTAGAGCTTGCTAAAAGTGAATTATTAAATTTGATAAAATGCCTGGAAAGAGATTAACTTTTGAAGTTACCCAATTGATATACTATAATCACCAGTTGGGAAAATCTATTCCAGAATTAGTAGAAATGTTTTCTGTATCCCTTAAGACCGTCTACAATGTTTTAAATCGCGCGAAAAAAGAGAACAGGCTTGAACCTAAGAGTGGTGGTGGGCGCAAAACCAAGATTAACAAGCGTGTGTACCGCCTTATTATGCGCAAGGTGATTGCAAACCCCCGAATCTCGGTCAGAGCACTTGCTCAGGATATCAAGGAAGAATGTGACCTAGTCGTCTCACACGAAACTGTACGCCAAGCCCTGCTACGCCAAAGGTACTCTTCAAGAGTTGCAAGGAAAAAGCCTTTGCTATCAGAGGTTAATATAGAAAAGCGTCTTTCATTCGCTGTGAGCATGGTGGATCATCCGGAAGAGTACTGGGATGACGTCATATTTTGTGACGAGACTAAAATGATGCTCTATTATAACGATGGGCCAAGCAGAGTATGGCGAAAACCGTTGAGTGCGCTAGAAAAGCAAAATATCATTCCAACGGTAAAATTTGGAAAATTGTCGGTGATGATTTGGGGCTGTATCTCCAGCCGTCGAGTGGGAAAACTAGCCTTCATTGAAAACACAATGAATGCCGTGCAATATCTGGAAATCTTAAAAACAAATTTGAAGGCCAGTGCAGAACTATTTGGTCTAGTGAGCAACAACAAGCCAAATTTTAAGTTTTATCAGGACAATGATCCGAAACATAAGGAGTACATTGTACGCACCTGGCTCCTTTATAACTGTGGAAAAGTGATCGATACGCCCCCTCAGAGTCCGGACCTGACCCCCATTGAAAATTTGTGGGCCTATTTAAAGAAGAAGGTGGCAAAAAGGAGCCCCAAAACACGACAACAGCTTCTTACTGTAATAGTCGAAGAGTGGGAAAAGATCCCGCTTGAATATGACCTAAAAAAACTTATTCATTCCATGAAAAAAAGGCTTCAACTTGTAGCCAAAGCTAATGGGGGTCATACTAAATACTAAAACTTTGATATTTTAATAAAATAATTTAAAAATTTAGGATTAAACTTAGGTTTAGTGTTTTGTGTAAAGAGTTTCTTGACAGTGTCAAAATTGAGTAATCTTTGAATTTGTTGTTTATTTTCTTCTATATTTAATATTTTTAATTTTTTTTGATTTCTAAGTAAAATAAATATTGTTTAATCATATTCCATAAAAAAATTGTGTTTAATTACGCAAAGAACCCCTAATTTTTACCTTCAAAGTAAAAAATTAAACTTATTTTACAGTGTGTAAACAGTTTCTTGACATACTGTATATAAGGAGAACGCTCTCTCTAATTGACGCTCTTTCCGTTCTCTCTAATTGATGCTCAGTGCGCTCTCTCTTTCTCTCTCTCTCTTATTGATGCTCTTAAAGTTATCTTTTATTGATATGGCTCTTACTTAAATCTTAGAGATAATAAAGTTTATGTTTATGTAAATCACAGTAACAAGTAATAATAGTAATATCTCATTGTAAAGAAAATATAATGCAAAGTATATAGAAAAAGAAGAGGCGAGCGCGTAGCGCGAGCTCTATTCGCTCTTTCTAATTGATGCTCAGTCGTCCGCTCTCTCTAATCCATGTCACACTTAACATGTATTTGCATGCAAGTTAGAGAAGGACGGAAGAGGCAATTGCAGAGCGCAAGGTCTATCCGCTCTCTCTAATCGATGTGAAATTCGCTCTCTCTGTCTTATTGGCGTTCGATACGTTCTCTCTAATTGATCATCTATTGGTGCTGCATTCGCTCTCTCTAATTGATGCTTTGTATGCTCTTTCTAACCGATGTCACATGAATATGTATATGTCGCAGTGTTGTTATTTTCTTGCTTCTGATCTGCCATGTTGACACACAAACTTTTCGAGTGAAGCGAATTCCAACTGGCGTGTGCAATCGTCTGCATGCAACTGCCCGCATTTTCTACGCATCGATCTATGCTTTACGCACGCTAGCTGGACTACACTTGGCGACAGCGCGACAACGCCGTCGCCCCACTCTTTTCGGTACTTTGGCGCCAGTCATATTATTCGTCGTAGTCAAATTCTAAGAATGATTTCAGCAGCGTCTTGCAAGCGCAGTGGTAAAACTATGTTAATAATGTGACAGCCACGTACAGTGGTCAAAGTAGATTCATAATGCGACATATATGTGTACGTATGTACATGTCTACATGTATCATAATACTATGTTTAAATGTATGGGTATGTCTTATTAAAATTCATAATTATATTACAAATATTATTAGTATATACTAGGGGCATAATTAATTATTAGTTAAAATTATATTGGCATCCAGATTGCTCTGAAACACCAATTAATGCAACCCCAATACCCAAATCTAGCACAGAAATGCGTGGGAAGCATTTCTCATTTTTTATGTACACATGGACGCATTCCATTAATGTGCATAACTATTTTGTTTAGAAGATAACCTATGCGCTAGAGCTGGAACAAACATCGGCGATGTATCGAATCATCGATGTAGGTAAACATCGATGTTTTTCCACCTCTACTATGCGCAGCAACTTATGACGTCACACACTCTCAAAAATCACGTCACAAGCTTCACTGGAAGGCAAGCTTCATCGGCTGTTAGACTCGTCAGAATTTATATAGCACAACTGCGCCCTATTACTGAAGATTTATATGAGGAATATAATTTTATTATATCTAAATATTTTAATTCAAGATATTGGTTTAGGTTTCGTTTAATTACACAATAATTTATTTTATATTTGAATAACAAATGTTCGGCGCAAAGAGTGGACAGGGCCGTCGGCCATGTCAAAAATTAGTCGGTAGCTTTCGATTGGCGTGTGCGGGTCGTTTTTATATCGTAGTCGATTGGCGATACCGATTTCATTAAAAAACCAACGCGATTAAATTATTTAAATAAATTAAGATTCTTAATTAATAGTTTAGTGTGTACTGGTGTAGTGCATAACGCATCACAAGTGTTTGATTAAATACTTATAAATTTATTAAATATTCCGCGAGTGATTGTGAGTGCTAAGAACATTGCATGTGCACCAGAGAACTGCAAAAATCACATTTTTCTTGAATCGCATCAAACACGAAATTTCAGTGTCATATCAATTCACTGAATCGAACAGCGGCGGTAAAACGAAACGAATTGACCCACAACTCGCTTCAGTCGCGTGTCAGTCGATCCAATCTTTTTGTAAAGTCCATATTTTTATACCCTTCGACCATTGAAAATGGTCAAAAAAGGGTATACTAACTTTGTGCAATGTAGGCAAAAGGAGGCGTGGCAGACCCCAGAAAGTATATATATTCTTGCTCAGGATCACTAGCCGAGTCGATTGAGCCATGTCCGTCTATTTGTTTGAGACAACGGATCTCAGCTATTAAAAGAGCTAGGACTCCAAATTTGGCATGAAGGTTCCTATATTTCCCAAGCAGGTGAAGTTTATTTCAAATGTTTGATGCCACGCCCACCGCCCCCTCAAATCGGTTATTTACGATTATTAAGCAAAGTATTAAACTTATAAAGTTGTGCTTTGGTATGTATAATGCTTAATGCCATAAAAACGTATTCTCCAAATTACAATCCGATCGGACTAATAACACAGGAGTTATTCAAGTCAACATTTTCAATATAAAAGTACGAGCAGCAGCTGCGCGTTGCTTGGAGTTGACGTCGACGTCGACATTGCGTCTCGCCGCTTTACGCGCGTCGCTGTGTGAGTGCGAGCGAGTAAGCTATAAGTAGAGAAGTATTTTGTGCAGAATTTCTGTTTGAAATAATCAGTGTAGTTACACGATTGTAACAGATTTAGAAAATTGGGAGAAGGGTATCTTACTGTCGAGCGCTCGATTGTAGCCATTCCCACTTGTTTAATCTCTATTTTACCAATATTGACCAATATTTCTTTAACAAGAAATGGCATCAGTCAACGTTTTTTGTACTGAGTGCCTTACTTCCCTACAATCATTTATGGCCATGACTTCAATTGGCAAAATGACATTCTTGCAAAATCACGGAGTAATACCGTCGTTCTATAAATGCCCAAATTGCCAAAATCCGTGCTCTTTAGATACACGTCTTAATTGGCGGTGCAACAAAAAAATTGTTAAAAAAGATAAAAAAAAAAAATTGTCCAATGCAATTTTAAAAAGTCTTTAAGAGTCGGAACATTCTTTGAAGGCGCTCATCTTCCGATTGACGATATCAGTAACTTTGTCCGTTTAGCTTTAGTCTCTGATAATCCACGGCAGGAATTTCTCCAAGACGAAATGCAATGGGCTCATCAGACGGTAGTGGACTGGCTTAATTTTATTAGGGAGGTGTTGATTGACTGGACTATATATGTATAATAATGACGGAAAATTAGGCGGAGTGGGGAAGACCGTAGAAATAGACGAGACAAAAGTAGGGAAACGGAAGTATAATCGCGGACGGTTAGTGGAAGGACAGTGGCGTTTTGGGGAGTTCGAGAGAGATTCCAAAAAAATTTGTATCTTGCCGGAAGGAGGACCATTTTCCAGTTTATTTGGCTGAATTTTACTTCCGCCAAAAATATAAACGCCTAGAAAGGCTCTATCATTTTTTTGTCGCCGCAGCAAAGGTTTATAACCCCATTAAAAGTAATTTTAAGTTTTATTACATGTTCAAATTTGAATTTTAGTATATAAAAAATTGTGTTTTATGAAAATTGAAGTGCCGTAACCATATTAAAATGTAATTTTAAGATGTATTATATGTTTAAATTTGAAATTTTGAATTAATTTTAAGTTTTATTATATGTTTAAATTTGAATTTAAGAATATAAAAAAAGCATGTTTTATGAATTATTTTCATTTGAAACACTTAAATAATAAGTTTCTGCACACTGCAAATCGTCAGCTGAACACACAATTGTCAGCTGGACACACATACACATACACAATTTCGAGTAAAATGCGTCTTTTTGTGTACATATCGAAGTATCGAACAGTGTAGAAAACAAGTCGGAAAGGCTACAGTCACGCGTTGACTGTAAGAGGCCATGGATTTTCAGTGTACATTCAGGATTATCTGGCAGTGTTAATTTTCCCAATTTTCTATGAATTAAAAATATTTATACCCTTGCAGAGGGTATATTAATTTTAGCCAGAAGTTTGCAACGCACCTTAGGAGACATCTCCGACCCTATAAAGTATATATGTCGCAGTGTTGTTATTTTCTTGCTTCTGATCTGCCATGTTGACACACAAACTTTTCGAGTGAAGCGAATTCCAACTGGCGTGTGCAATCGTCTGCATGCAACTGCCCGCATTTTCTACGCATCGATCTATGCTTTACGCACGCTAGCTGGACTACACTTGGCGACAGCGCGACAACGCCGTCGCCCCACTCTTTTCGGTACTTTGGCGCCAGTCATATTATTCGTCGTAGTCAAATTCTAAGAATGATTTCACAATATACCAAACTCATTGCGCAGCAGCGTCTTGCAAGCGCAGTGGTAAAACTATTTTAATAATGTGACAGCCACGTACAGTGGTCAAAGTAGATTCATAATTCGACATATATACATATATTCTGAATCAGCATAAACAGTGGAGTCCAAAAATGGATGTCCGTCTGTCGGTCCGTCTGTTGCAACGCAAACTAGTCTCTCAGTTTTTGAGCTATCTTCATGAAACTTGGCATACGAGCTTCTTATTGCTGCACGCTGTAAATAAGTCGGAACGAGCCAGATCGGACCGATATATCGTATAGCTGTCATAGAAACTATCGGCCGATTTTTGTTGTTTTTCAAGATATTGCAACAAGATTTGGCAAATCTTATTCTTATTACACTTGCCAGAAAAACTATGCGTACACACGCAACTCAAAACTTTGATGGGAAAAAAAGTGTAGTTGTATTAAAGATATCGACTTGGTTTTTTTTTATTTTCTGAACACATTTAATATTATTTATATTCATAAGTTTGCTTAGCTCTAAATATGTAACTTATCTTTTTAAAAATAAAAACGTAGCAATTCATGCGTACAAACTAAAAAAACAATGAAAAAAGGCACTTAGTTGAAAAAAATACTAAAAATTAATAAGATGTTGGATACCCCTTTCTTTTTATTGTTTCTGCCAAACGTTTTGGCATGGACTGGACCAACTTTTGGGTGACATCCGGGGAAATGTTAAATTATACGAGTATGTTAAATTATAATTAAATGTAAAATTATATCAAAATCGGACCACTATAACATATAGCTGCCATAGGAACAATCGGCTGAAATTAGGGTTTTTGTATGCAAACCTGTTTTGTTCTTGGAAATACCGCACATTATCAATACTTTTTAATGTTATACAGTAACCCGCCCTTATTTTTTCCATTTAAATATCTCAGACGTTTATATTCTATAGCTGTTATAGGAACAATCAGTCAGTCCGTCTGTCTGTTGCAACGCATAGTAGTCCCCCAGTTATTGAGCTATCTTCATAAAAGTTGGCTCACAAGCTTCTTATTTCTGCCCTCTTTAAATAAGTCGGAACGGGCCAGATCGGACTGATATATCGAACAGCTGTCATGGAGCCTATCGGTCGATTTTCTTTATATTTCAAGATATAGCTATCAGGCTTACCACATCCAAATCTAAGTATGTCCTTAATAATAAAGTTTCATCAAAATCGAAGTTTTATAACTTATAACGATCAACGATCGGCCGAATGAAGGTACCTGTTGCAATTTTATGAAAATCTAAGTACTATTACATATAGCTGTGTACAACTGCAAGGGTATAAAACCTTCGGCAAGCCGAAGGTAGCCTTGCTTTCTTGTTTTCTTTTCTTTTCTTTACGACGGAGTCAAGTTGATTTAGCAATAAATGTTTTTTTTGTTTTTTCTTTTTAATCAAATGTTTTTATATATCACTTCCATAATTCTGGATAGAGACTTAGGGCGGCTCCGCTGGACACCTAACGGCACGTGTACCCTTGGATGAAATTTAGGCCACGAGGTTATGACGCGTCGTTTAAATGTATATAAACAGCCAGAATTTAGGGATGAATTATAATTAGATTCTGCAGAAAATAATTGCCGAGGCAATACAAGAAAATATTTACTTGGTCTGGCACAAAGGGGGTTCTAGTTATGTCACGCTTATGATACTAATCCATGAAAATTTGCGGCATCCTACGAATTTATTTAAATTCACTTATTTGAATTTATATAATTAATAAGGCTGAAGCGTACTTACAATATATTACGTTTCCCAACTGAAAGCTTCAAGGTAAAACGAATAAATTTTTGGGCCACGTGTGGAAAAACTTTTGTTTCCTGTTTTTAGGCCATGGATTTAAAAAAAATACATGATCTATTAGGTTTGTCGGAATGTGCGTAACAGGCAGAAGGAGACATATGCGACCCCATAAAGTATATATATTCTTATTCAGGATCACTAGCCGAGTCGATCTAGCCATGTCTGTCTGTCCGTCTGTCTGTCTGTCTGTCTGTCCGTCTGTCCGTCTGTATGAGACAACGGTTCTCAGCTATTAAGAAAGCTAGAGACTCCAAATTTGGCAGAATGATTTATGTATATCCTAGGCAGTAAACGTCATTTTCAAATTTTGGTTACCACGCCCACCGCCCCCGTAAATCAGAAATTAATTTTAAATAAGCGATTATTAAGCAAAGTATTGAAGTCTTAACTTTCAGCTTTGGCATACATCTAGATAAATACGTTGTAAACTTATCCTATAAATTGCAATCCGATCGAATAATAAACATAGAAGTTAAGCAAGTTAACGTGTTCTATTGATTTGTGATGCCTTGCCTGCAAGCTGCTGCCAGCCATATGCGTTTTCAATCTTTATGGTTATGGTTATGTGTGTGTATGAGATCAAAATAGTAACTTAGCCGAACGTTTAGTAGTTGCGGCGATAGTCAAATGTGTTGAGCAGCCAAAAGACATGGAGCAAAAAGACATGGAGGTTCAATCCTTGAGAAAGGCAGGCAGAGGCGGGCGGCTTCATAATTTTCTTTTTTCACTTTTAATTAGAAGTTTTTTTTTCATCATAAAATTTAGTTTCATATGTACCATATATATGATAATTTCAACAAATTATGTCATTCAATCCAGTAGAAGTGTTACTGTTGTACAAGACAATACAATATGACACATTTGAGCTAATGGTCCAAGTATGCAATTTTAGCGTGCGCGGAGCGCAGCGACGGTGGTCTAGTTGTTCGGATGACGGACTCCTATGCAAACGGCCAGGGTTCGAATCCCCACGGCCACGGCGAAAAAAAACTATACCTATTTTAATTTTTTTATGTTTTGTTGTATTTTATATTTGTTTACATTTATATTTATAAAGCATATACATTTTTGAATTATTTCCCATTTATTAATATTTATCTAATCAATTTTATATTAAGTGTTAAATTTTGCCTTTTAAGATGTTTTGCATGCAGTACTTTTGCGTGCAAGCATACAATACATGCATGCGAAGCTCACACATGCATATGTATGTATGTATATGCGTGTGAGGCAATACACAAAACGTCAGGCAGGTCAGTGCATTTTTAACGGACGTCTAAATTAAAGAAGAAGCAGTTGACGCTGGTGTGTGTGTGCGTAATGAATCTTACCTCGCGCCAAAAATTCACATATCTCTCTCTCGTTCTAACTTATGCCATCGACTCTTGTCTATTCTGCTTGCTTTGTCCCTTCACTTCTTTTTTTATGGTTTACTTTAAATATATATGTACACTGAAAATCCATGGCCTCTTACAGTCAACGCGTGACTGTAGCCTTTCCAACTTGTTTTTTTTTTTTTTCAACGAGAGCGCACGTCCGACGTCTTGGTCTAGTCAAAGAGAAAGAGATCGAAGCCAGTCGCGGTAATCGACATGTCGATTGCTCTTAACCTAATTATTTATGCACGGATGCACTTCGATTGCAATTAATGGCATTTGTTTATTGGGACTGCTATATCAATAGATGGCGCTACTAGCCGATCAATAATAAGAAATCATAAGGACGAAATAGTTCGTTAAGTTATTAATTTCTAGCAGTGATAAGCGCCACTCCAAATGCCACTTCAGTGTGTCAAAGCGAATCTTAGTATACATGTCCAAATAGCCCAAATGGGTCAACACGAAAATGATACACACGAGCAACGAATCGACAAGCGAGAAACGAAAAGTGGAAGGGGGGAATTCAGTCACGCTGTCGCTTCAGCAGCGAATTTCTTGATACATACACACTTTGACACTGTGGCCGAATAGCGTGATTTTTATACCCTTCGACCATTGAAAATGGTCAAAAAAGGGTGTACTAACTTTGTGCAATGTATGTAACAGGCAAAAGGAGGCGTGGCAGACCCCATAAAGTATATATATTCACTAGCCGAGTCGATTGAGCCATGTCCGTCTGTCTGTTTGAGACAACGGATCTCAGCTATTAAAAAAGCTAGAGACACCAAATTTGGTACGGAGGTTCCTAAATTTCCCAAGCAGATGAAGTTTATGTTAAATGTTTGATGACACGCCCACCGCCCCCGCAAATTGGTAATTTGTGATTATTAAGCAAACTATTAAACCTATAAAGTATAAAGTATAAAGTATATATAAAGCTATATGCCATACGAACATATTCTCCAAATTACAATCTGATCGGATCAATAACACAGAAGTTATTCAAGTCAACGTTTTCAGTACAAATGTACGAGCAGCAGCCTGCGCGCTCTTAACGTGCGTCGATGTGTGAGTGTGAGCGAGAAAGCTATATGTAGAAGAAGTATTTGTGCAAAATTTCTGTTTGAAATTATGAGTGTGGTTGCACGTTTGTAACGGATTTTAAAAATTGGGAGAAGGGTATCTTACTGTCGAGCGCTCGACTGTAGCCATATCCACTTGTTCATATGAATGATTGTGTCCTACACACATTTGGTTGAACCGAAGCCGTTCTCTGATGTGTACATATGTATATGCGATTGCGTTGAGGCCAACAGTCCCGCGCATTTAGCCAAAAGTCGTTACAGCGTGACTGTACGTATGCTCGCACGCATATACATGTGCTAATAATACGCATTCAAGTGAATGCCAAAAACTTAAGTGTGTGACAGTTAATATAATAATCGGTATCGGTTCGTGCTCGTGTTCGCGATAAATAATAATTGCATGCTGCTGCGACTGTATCGCAAGTATAAGTTTTCTTTTATAATATTAAAATATAAATATCAAGTATCAATATATTATATATAAATATATTATATACAATTATATATTAATATAATATATTGATATTTTAAAATAATAATATATAATTTAATTTTTGTAATTAATATCAAATATCAATATATTATATATAAACATATAATATAAATTTATATATTATATATATATTATATATTGATATTTTAAATTAATAATATTTATTTTAGTTTTTATAATATTTAAAATTAATAAAACAAGAAAGCAAGGCTACCTTCGGCTTGCCGAAGGTTTTATACCCTTGCAGTTGTACACAGCTATATGTAATACTATACTCCAATTTTCATAAAATTGCAACAGGTACCTTCATTAGGCCGATCGTTGATCATTATAAGTTATAAAACTTCGATTTTGATGAAACTTTATTATTAAGGACATACTTAGATTTGGATGTGGTAAGCCTGATAGCTATATCTTGAAATATAACGAAAATCGGCCGATAGGCTCCATGACAGCTGTACGATATATCAATCCGACTTATTTAAAGAGGGCAGAAATAAGGAGCTTGTGAGCCAACTTTTATGAAGATAGCTCAATAACTGGGGGACTAATTTGCGTTGCAAGAGACAGACGAACTGACTGATTATTCCTATAACAGCTTTAGAATATAAACGTCTGAGATATTTAAATGGAAAAACTAAGGGCGGGTTACTGTATAACATTAATAAGTATTGATAATGTGCGGTATTTCCAAGAACAAAACAGGTTTGTATACAAAAACCCTAATTTCAGCCGATTGTTCCTATGGCAGCTATATGTTATAGTGGTCCGATTTTGATACAATTTTGACAGCACATTAGGAACGTAATAAGAATAAGATTTGCCAAATCTTGTTGCAATATCTTGAAAAACAACAAAAATCGGCCGATAGTTTCTATGACAGCTATACGATATATCGGTCCGATCTGGCTCGTTCCAACTTATTTACAGCGTGCAGCAATAAGAAGCTTGTATGCCAAGTTTCATGAAGAAAGCTCAAAAACTGAGAGACTAGTTTGCGTTGCAGCAGACGGACGGACGGACAGACGGACATCCATTTTTGGACTCCTTTGTTTATGCTGATTCAGAATATATATACTTTATAGGGTCGGAGATGTCTCCTAAGGTGCGTTGCAAACTTCTGGCTAAAATTAATATACCCTCTGCAAGGGTATAAATATCAATATATTATATACATATATATATAAATATAATATATTAATATTTTAGATATTCAATATATTCCAAATTTTAGTTTATTTATAAGTATATATAAATATATATATTTATATATATATATATATAAAATAAAATGCCAAGAATTAGGAGAAGCACAGCTGCAAGTAGGTCGCGGAGGTCTAGATTAATTAATGAGCAAAATAGGGCAGATACAGAATATTATGATCAGGAAAGAATTAGTAAAGCAGAATCCCAGAGGGAACGTAGGCAGAATAATGAAATAGCTGGGGCAGAAAGAGTATTAGAAAGACATCGTCGGCGACTTCGTCGGACGGACGTTGTCTTTAGAAATAACGAAAGAGATCAGGACAATGCTCGACGCTCTTGCCATCGAACAAATGCGACGATTAGAGAACAGGAGCAAATGTTGGATACTTCGCGTCGAACTAGACGCAGACAAGACCCTATTTACAGGGCAACCGAACAGGGACAGGACAATGATCGCCGCTCTACTCGTCGAGTAAATTCGGCGACTAGAGAGCAGGAGCAAAGTGAGAATACTTCGCGTCGGTCGATGCGCAGACAAGACCCTGTCTACAGGGCAAATGAACGGCAACTGGACAGAGCTCTACGCTCTACTCGTCGAGCAGATTCGGCGACTAGAGAGCTGGAGCAGAGGGAGAACACTTCGCGTCGAACTAGACGTAGACAAGACTCTGTTTATAGGGCAACCGAACGGGGACAGGACAATCTTAGGCGCACTAGACAGCGCGATAACATAGAGAGACGGATTTTAGAGAGGGCTATTGATAGGAGTCAAAGATCTCAGGTTAGAGATAATCCTGTTCGGAGGATTGTCGAACAGGCTAGAAACTCAAGTGCAAGGCGAAGTGCTCGTATTAGAGCGAGGCAAGCTGCCTTTGATGCAAACAGAAGTTTGACGCAACGAGTAAGCCAATATGGGAGAAATAGTATAAGTAGAGGGGCAGAAAACCTTAGGAACTCGGCTCGCAATAGAGCAGAACGTGCGAATACTGATACAGATAGTGAATCCCAGGTTAGCATCAGTTTAGAGAGCCTAATAGCCAATTTCAATAGAATTATGAAGCAGGGTCCAGATCAAGTTTGCTTATGCTGCAAGGGCTTGTGGTTTCCCCATCAAGTGGACAAAATTTCCCGAGAGGTCATATAGGAAAAGTGTACTGAGGCAGACAGTGCGGATATTTTGTATCTTTCCTCTATGTTCCCTTCTCAAAATAATAAATATAGTTTCTGCAAAACTTGCAGTCGCAGCATTAAGTTAGGGAAAAAACCAAAGGCTTCCATTACGAATGGATTAGATGATCCGGAACTTCCGGATTGCTTGAAAGGCTTAACGCCCTTAGAAGAAAGGTTGATTTCTCCCCGTCTTCCTTTCATGATCATAAAGTCTCTTGGATATGGACGTCAAAGTGGCATTGAAGGAGCAGTGATCAATGTGCCACTTCCAGTTGCAAATATTGTAACTTCCCTTCCAAGGGCCTTTAATGAAGCCGAAGTAGTTCAGATTCATCTGAAGCGTAGGATGGCATATAACCATGATTTCATGGCTGAAACTATTAGGCCTTCCAAAATTGCTGATGCGATTCGCTATCTGGTCAACACAGAGCTTTATAGGAAGCACCAAGTTACTGTCAATTGTGAAGGGTTACTTTTGTAGGCTTTATTGATATTAAGGTTTAATTTTTTAATAATACAGAGAGACTTTATATTCACACACGCTGCTTCTTGCGCGTCGTTCAACTATCGAATAAGAAGAAGAAAACATAAACATAAAAACTTAACAATCGACATATCGTATACATTCATCGATTAGTCCATGAATACTAGTGTTTTCTAACACTGCTAAATTAACATTTGTTTACAGTCGGCCTCTCCTGACAAATCTGAGCGTCCTCGCGAGAGTCCGGATTAAACTCATCCTCCTGATCGTCATCTTCATCGGGGTCATCTGGCGGTAGCTCACACCAACGCTTCAACTTATCGGACGAGTACACCGACGTATAGTGTCGTTGTTTCCGTTGAGAATGAGGCAAATCTTCTACTATATATCTGTCATTTGGCAACACCTTCTTGACTATAAAAGGTCCTTTGTAGCGAGGCTCCAATTTTCGCGAAGTTCCAGTGCTTGACGGCTCATTCTCTACCAAAACGAGATCGTCAAGGCTGTAGATGGTGGACTTAGAATGTCTGGCATCATAGCGTTTCTTAGCGATAGCTCTATGGTCGTTGATCTTTGCCGCTGCATCAACTCTAAGCTCTTCCAATTCTGTACTATTTAGCATCTTTTGATCGTGACCCTGTATCACATTTGTCAAGGTATTTTTAAGGATATCTCGGGGCTCGTAACCATATAAAAGCTGAAAAGGTGAACATTTAGTGGTACTGTTTATCATGGTATTGATGCTCCACTGGTTTGAGCACATATTTTAATCCCAACGCTTTTCATTCTCGTTTGTAGGCAATAACATCGACAAAATGATTCGATTGGTTCGCTCTGCATGACCATTTGCTCTTGGTGTTCTTACTGCATTGAGTACGTGCTTCACGTTGTTCGTCTTACAGTACTTTTCAAAATCCTTCGAAGTAAAGGCTGTACCACGATCAGTAATAATTCGATCTGGCATGCCCAAGTAACTGGTCACATCTTGTAGGATATCCAGGACATGTTTGGTTGCTGTACTTTTTACTGCTCGTACTATGGTAAATTTCGTGAATGCATCGACAATCACAAAAATGTGTTGGTTTCGTTTGATACTTTTCGGAAAAGGTCCAAGATGGTCCATGTGTATGGTGGAGAAAGGGACCGGATTGATGTCGTCATAATGGTACTGACCTTCCTGTCGTCCACCTGGTGTTTTATAAAGTGCACAGCCAACGCAGGATTTTATGTAGCTTTTAACGAAGTTGCGCATTCGAGGAAACCAGAAACAATTTAAAATTCGTGAAATTGTTTTATCGACGCTCATATGCCCAGCCTTATCGTGACATTCATAAAGGATATGGAATCGCAACTGCTTTGGTACAATCCACAGCAACTTGCTGTCATATTTGCGGAACAGGCGATCGTGCTCGATCACATAATCCTAGTTCTGTGTCTTCTTTTCCAATTTCAGATCGGTGACAATTTTCTGAATTTTCTTATCTTGCAGTTGAATAGAAAATAACCAATCCGCTTCGTCTATTATAGCCTTGGACACCATAAGGCTTGCGGTCTCCCCTTCCTGTGCATCTTCGGATGGAGCTCGGCTTAGGGCGTCAACATGGTTCATCTGTGTTCCAGGACGATGAACAATCTCTATGTCAAACTCTTGAATTCGCAACCACCATTGTGCGATTCGTGGAATGAGCTCTCGTTTCTCCATCGATGTTTTCAATAGTTACAATCGGTGATGACCTTTATCTTTTTGCCATAGACATAATATTTAAACCGCTCCAGCGATTCAACGACAGCTAGAGCCTCCAGCTCATAGCTGTGATAGTTCTTTTCAGGCTTAGAAGTTGCTCGACTATAATAAGCAATCGGTTTTAGCTGATCCTCCTCGTGTTGTAGCAAGACTCCGGCTAAACCAACAGCACTGGCATCCGTATGTAGTTCGTGTTCGGCATCTAAGCAGTAACTGGTGATGACTGGATTGGATGTCAGGTATCTTTTCAAGTCCTCAAATGCTTTCTGCTGTGGCGTTTCCCACTGGAATTTCCTATCTTTACGCAGTAGAATTCGCAATGGCTCTGATATGATGGCGTATCTGGCAACGAATTTACGGAAATAGCCGCTTAGACCCAAAAACTGTCTCACTTCGGTGGCATTGGTCGGCTTTGGGAACATTCGTATGGCGGTTGTTTTTATTTCTCCCGGACTAATGCCCTCCGGATGTATCTGGTGACCTAGGAATGTAATTGACTGTTTGAACAATTCGCATTTGTCCAGGTTCAAAGTTAATCCGCATTCATTTAATACTTCAAGGATTCGCTCTATCTTCTCATACATCTCTTCGAACGTTTGGCTACCGATAAGAATATCGTCCATATAATGTATCATATCACCCTTGTGCACTCGTTTTTATACCCTTCGACCATTGAAAATGGTCAAAAAAGGGTATACTAACTTTGTGCAATGTATGTAACAGGCATAAGGAGGCGTGGCAGACCCCACAAAGTATATATATTCTTGCTCAGGATCACTAGCCGAGTCGATTGAGACATGTCCGTCTGTCTGTTTGAGACAACAGATCTCAGCTATTAGAAGAGCTAGATACACCAAATTTGGCATGAAGATTCCTATATATCCCAAGCAGATAAAGTTTATTTCAAAGTCTAGATGCCACGCCCACCGCCTCCACAATTCGGTTATTTATGATTATTAAGAAAAGTATTTAACTCAGCAACATTCTGCTTTGGTGTGCACATAAAAGAATTATATTTGAACTTTATTTTCAAATTACAAAACAATCGGACCATAAACACAGAAGTTATAAAGGAAAGTATGAGCTGACTTTTCACCTAATTCGTATGTATGTCGGAGTGAGAAGGAAGAGGCGAGCGCGAAGCGCGAGCTCTATCCGCTCGCTCTTTTTGGTGTCCTATCCGCTCTTTCTAATTGATGCTCAGTCAAAGAGAATTAAATATACAGAGATTGCGGTACCCCTCACCTCCCGCAAACGTGGATATTATGAGGCCTGAGCTGTTTCTCCGCTACTTCGCATTGGGAGATTTCTTTGCTTTTCTTCTAAGTCTCTTTTCTAAACAAACAAACAAACAAAATTTCCCATTTTCCGTTTCTCAAAAATATCCCGCGAACGCTATTCTGATTGCTAACCGAGAGGTCCCCAACGTGTCCCACTAACTTCTCGTTCGTTCGGAGACACAAACGGCGTCATGCAATCTCTGTATATTTAATACTCTTTGGCTCAGTGCGCTCTCTCTCCCTCTCTCTTATTGATGCTCTTAAAGTTATCTTTTACTGATATCGCTTTAACTATAATTTTAGAGAAAAATGTTTGCATAATAAGTTTATGTTAATTAATATGTAAATACAATAATAAATAATTTCTATATAGTAATAGCTATAATGCTAAGTATATAGAAAAGGAAGACGCGAGCGCGTAGCGCGAGCTCTATTCGCTCTTTCTAATTGATGCTCAGTCGTCCGCTCTCTCTAATCCATGTCACACTTAACATGTATTTGCATGCATTCGTATATACCTGTATGTTGCAATATTAGCTTAAGTATGTGTATGCATACACGGGAACCCTTAACATGTAAGTTAGAGAAGGACGGAAGAGGCAATTGCGGAGCGCAAGGTCTATCCGCTCTCTCTAATCGATGTGAAATTCGCTCTCTCTCTCTTATTGGCGTTCAATACGCTCTCTGTGATTGATGATCATCTATCGGTGCTGCATTCGCTCTCTCTAATTGACACTCTTTCCGTTCTCTCTAATTGATGCTCTATCCGGTCTTTCTAATTGATGCTCAGTTCGATTTCTCTCTTATTGATGGGCTTAAAGCTCTCTATTACCGATGCCGCTCTTACTATGATTATAAAGATACTTGTGTTTAAAAATCATATTTATATAATAATATAAATTTATGTATTTTTAGGCCATGGATTTTAAAAAAATACATGGTCTATTAGGTTTGTCGGAATGTGCGTAACAGGCAGAAGGTGACATCTGCGACCCCATAAACTATATATATTCTTACTCAGAATCACTAGCCGAGTCGATCTAGCCATGTCTGTCTGTCCGTCTGTCGTCTGTCTGTCTGTCCGTCTGTATGAGACAACGGTTCTCAGTAGTGCTGCAAAAGAATCGAAGAAGAATCGATTATATCGATTTTTTGACATTTGAGAAAAGAATCGATTCATTTTTCAGAAAATCGATTAATCGAGTAAATCAACTCACACTATGCATTCGCGTTGGCTGGGTAAGTAAAAGTGTTTTACAAATTATACAAATAGTTTACATATTTTTGATAATTGGATTGTTTTAGTTTGATTCGAATGGTTTACGGGCACATCTTAGAGGATGGATAATTTTCTTGGCAGAAAACGTGAGTTTCTTTGATTAATTATACCCTTCGACCATTGAAAATGGTCAAAAAAGGGTATACTAACTTTGTGAAATGTATGTAACAGGCATAAGGAGGCGTGGCAGACCCCATAAAGTATATATATTCTTACTCAGGATCACTAGCCGAGTCGATTGAGCCATGTCCGTCTGTCTGTCCGTCTGTTTGTTTGAGACAACGGATCTCAGCTATTAAAAGAGCTAGAGACTCCAAATTTGGCATGGAGGTTCTTATATTTCCCAAGCAGGTGAAGTTTATTTCAAATGTTTGGTGCCACGCCCACCGCCCCCGCAAATTGGTAATTTGTGATTGTTAAGCAAAGTATTGAACATATAAATTTACGATTATTGAGCAAACTATTAAACTTATACAGTTCTGCTTTGGTATGTATAAAGCTATATATCATACGAACATATTCTCCAAATTACAATTCGATCGGACCAATAACGCAGAAGTTATTCAAGTCAACGTTTTCAGTACAAATGTACGAGCAGCAGCCTGCGCGCTGCTTTAAGCAGTTGACGTCGACGTCACTCTTAACGTGCGTCGCTGTGTGAGTGGGAGCGAGAAAGCTATATGTAGTAGAAGTATTTGTGCAGAATTTCTGTTTGAAATTATGAGTGTGGTTACACGTTTGTAACGGATTTTAAATATTGGGAGAAGGGTATCTTACTGTCGAGCGCTCGACTGTAGCCCTACCCACTTGTTTTTTCATCATTATAACATTTAGTTTCATTTATCATAATTCAACAAATTATCTCATTCAATCCAATAGAAGTGTTATTGTTGTATAAGATAATATGACACATTTGAGCTAATGGTCTAAATATGCAATATTAGCGTGCGCGGAGCGCAGCGACGGTGGTCTAGTTGTTTGGATGACGGACTCCTATGCAAACGGCCAGGGTTCGATTCCCCGCGGCGAAAAGAGAATTTACCTATTTTAATTTTTTTATGTTTTGTTGTATTTTATATTTGTTTACATTTATATTTATAAAGCATATGCATTTTTACATAGAGTAGAAGGGTATTATAACTTTGTTCAAACCGAAAATGTATGTAACAGGCAGAAGGAGACATCTCCGACCCCATAAAGTATATATATTCTTAATCAGTATCAACAGCCGAGTCGATATAGCCATGCCCGTCTGTCTGTCCGTCCGTCCGTGTGAACACCTGGATCTCAGCTGTTATAAGAGCTAGAGCTACCAAATTTTGTAACAATATGTGTTGTTACTGCACGCTTATCAAGTTTATTTTAGATTTTTGCCACGCCTCCACCCGCCCCTATAAATTGAAAAAAAATGGACTACAACTGCAATATTAGCTCTACAGTAACCATTTTTTATATACGTCATATTGCGGACGTTTCGTGAAAATTTCAGTAAGATTGGGCCATAAATATGGAAGATATTAAAGAAATAGTAATGCCATGTGACCACGTGTTTTGTCTGTTTTGTTATGTTAGATATGCAAAATATGCAGGTTCAACTCCGGCAGCAAGCACTTTTTATACCCGCTACTCATAGAGTAGAAGGGTATTATAACTTTGTTCAACCGAAAATGTATGTAACAGGCAGAAGGAGACATCTCCGACCCCATAAAGTATATATATTCTTAATCAGTATCAACAGCCGAGTCGATATAGCCATGTCCGTCTGTCCGTCTGTCCGTCTGTCCGTCTGTCTGTCCGTCCGTCCGTGTGAACACCTGGATCTCAGCTGTTATAAGAGCTAGAGCTACCAAATTTTGTAACAATATGTGTTGTTACTGCACGCTTATCAAGTTTATTTTAGATTTTTGCCACGCCTCCACCCGCCCCTATAAATTGAAAAAAAATGGATTACAACTGCAATATTAGCTCTAAAGTAACCGTTTTTTATATACGTCATAAATACCATATTGCGGACGTTTCGTGAAAATTTCAGTAAGATTGGACTATAAATATGGAAGATATTAAAGAAATAGTAGTGCCATGTAACCACGTGTTTTGTCTGTTTTGTTATGTTGGATATGCAAAATATGCAGGTTCAACTCCGGCAGCAAGCACTTTTTTTTCAATTACTGATTTTTTTCAAGCACTGATCATTATTGCAATTTTATAGTATATACAAAAAAGGTGCAGTGGCTGAGTGGATGTGGTCGTTGACTGTGAACCAAAGGGTACGGGTTCGAATCCTACTCGGTCCGGTCCGATTCTAGTGGGTTTTTTCTGAAATTTGTTTTTTTTCAAGTATTTAAAATATTTTAAGTTTAGAATTAAAATGCATTTGATTAAAAATAATTTTATGGGAAGTGAGTGAGTTGGTATTAGTTTTTGTCCTGTACGACAAGCTGAATGGTCTCATAAAGCAACATTGCCGGCCCAAATAACAAAGTGCTGATGGTGGAGTGGTCATAGTTGCAAACTGCATTATACAAGCGTTTTGAGATCCACGGTTCGAATCCCCTCATGGGCATACATTTTTTTTTTGTTTTTTCTTCTGTTCTTATTTTTATTTTTTTTTTTAGCATAAGCTACATCTTCTTTTAAAATCGATGATAACGATATGGCGAGTTAGAAAAACAAACAGTTGTAGCGGGTATACCACAGTCGGGCGCGCTCGACTGTAGCCTTTCCGACTTGTTTTCAACTACTTATATGCTCTAAAGTTATTTGCAATGATCATTTTTGCAATTTTATAGTAGATGCAAAAAAGGTGCAGTGGCCGAGTGGATGTGGTCGTTGACTGTGAAGCGAAAGGGTACGGGTTTGAATCGTACTCGGGTCCGGTCCGATTCTAGTGGGTTTTTTTTCTGAAATTTTCTTTTTTTCAAGTATTTAAAATATTTTAAGTTTAGTATTTAATGCATTTGATTAAAAGGAATTTTATGGGAAGTAAGTTGGTATTAGTTTTTGTCTTGTACGACAAGCTGAATGGTCTCATAATGCAACTTTGCCGACCCAAATAAAAATGTGCTAATGGCGGAGTGGTTATAGTTGCAAGCTGCATTTTATTACAAGCTTTTTGAGATCCACGGTTCGGATCCCCTCAGGGGCATGCATTTTTTTTTTGTTTTTTCTTCTGTTCTTATTTTTATTTTTTTTTTTTTAGCATTATGCTACATCTTCTTTTAACATCGATGATAACGATATGGCGAGTTAGAAAAACAAACAGTTGGGCGCGCTCGACTGTAGCCTTTCCGACTTGTTTCCATTTATTAAAATTTATCTAATCAATTTTATATTAAGTGTTACATTTTGCCTTTTAAGATGTTTTGCATGCTGTACTTATGCGTGCATGTATACAATACATGCATGCGAAGCTCACACATGCATACATACATGTGTGTGAGGCAATACACAAAACGTGAGGCAGGTCAGTGCATTTTTAACGGACGTCTAAATTAAAGAAGAAGCAGTTGACGCTGGTGTGTGTGTGCGTAATGAATCTTACCTCGCGCCAAAAATTCACATATCTCTCTCTCTCGTTCTAACTTATGCCATCGACTCTTGTCTATTCTGCTTGCTTTGTCCCTTCACTACTTTTTTTTATGGTTTACTTTAAATATATATGTACACTGAAAATCCATGGCCTCTTACAGTCAACGCGTGACTGTAGCCTTTCCAACTTGTCTAGACGTACAATTGCAAGGAATATTTAAATTTTATGTATGTTAATTGAATTGAATTGATGTTCTCTTCGCTCTCTGTAATTGACGCTCTATCCGCTCTTTCTAATTGACGCTCGGTCCGCTCTCTCTAATCCATGTTACCACTTATCATGCATCTGTATGCATTCGTATGATGTTGCAATATAAGCTTTAGTATGTGTATGCATACACGGGGACACTTCACATGTAAGTTAGAAAAGGACGGAAGAGGCGAGCGCGGAGCGCAAGCTCTATCCGCTCTCTCTAATCGATGTGAAATTCGCTCTCTCTGTCATATTGGCGTTCGATACGCTCTCTCTAATTGATGATCATATATTGGTGCTGCATTCGCTCTCTCTAATTGATGCTTTGTAAGCACTTTCTAACCGATGTCACATAAATATGTATATGTGTACGTACATGTCAACACGTATCATAATACTATGTTTAAATGTATGGATGTATGTGTTATTAAAATTCATAATAATATTACAAATATTATTAGTATATACTAGGGGCATAATTAATTATTTGTTAAAATTATATTGGCATCCAGATTGCTCTGAAACACCAATAATGCAACCCTAAGACCCAAATCTAGCACAGACATGCGTGGCCGTCAGCCGTCAGAGACAGTAAGGGGAAACACATGGAACCCTAGCTTTGGCTGAGGTACGTGCCGTCCTTGCTTCTACTGTCGGAAGTGCGGCTATACTCTCCACGTGAGGGCGGCTGGAAGCAGGCCCCTAGCACGGTCATGTCTCTGCTAGGGGTGCTGACTAATTGTAGTCGGGCGAAGAATGTGATTCTATAAATCACCCCAATCCAAGGCGGAACAGCATACGCCAAGGGATGCATGGCCGGGGGGTAGCCCGGTCGTTAGTATGCGGACTCTGGATACCTGTCGCCCTCCAGTTTCATCTAGACTTCCCACGGCACGCGGGCTATGCCGTGGGTGACCTTCCCTTCCCGCCTACTCGTGGGTCCAAAAGAATGGAATCAAATTTTTTAAAAGATAAGTCGGATGCGACTTCAACAGCATCAACCCAGGGCGAGGCCTTAACGGCCGACCCCAACAACAGCACTGCAGCCAGTGGGTTGCTGGCTTCCACCCCCAATACCACGGGTCTTGGCCCTGGTACTTTAGGGGACCCGGACAGGCCACGGACTCCCTCGGACGATGAGTTCGCAAGTGCTGACTGCTCGTCCAATAGCTGCTCAGGCCGTCAGCAGCTCGTCGAGGTGATGTCCTCCGACGCTGACCTGATCAGTCTCGCTGACGACGCTTCCGTGGCCTCGCAGAGGTCAGGTCTCACGGAAGCAGGCTCTCAGATACAGAAGCTGCGACTGGACTCTGAGAACGCCTTTGTTAAACTGAAGACCCGTGAGAAGAGGCTTTTTAAAGCTGCACTCGCTAAGGGTTCGAGCAGAGCAGAAGCTCTAGTTATCGCCACCGCGCCCCCCGTTGAAACCAAGGCCAAACGGACGCGCGCTGACGATACCGTCCTCGAACCGCAAGGGTCCTCAAAGAAGCCCAAAAAGACTCATGTGGAGTCCACAAAGCCACCTCTCAGCCAGGTGTCGAGCAGCGTGAAATTGGGCTTCACTTCGGCTGATTCCAAAAACCCGCTTTCACCGGAGCAAGTGGCCACGGTGAAAGCTAGCATTGCCAAGGCTCTGCTTCTCCATCCCACATCAGGTGCCAGTCCAGGTTTCGACGGTTGCATACCTCGGAATGAATGGCTGCTCCTGGTGTGCGAGGATAGCCGCACTGCCGATTGGGTCAGGGGAGCCGTTGGACACATCAAGTCCATCAGCTCCCTTAACATCAAACTACTGGAGGAGTCCGAGTTCCCCAAAGCTCACCTCATTAGAGGCTACTTCCCCAGTAGTGCTGGACTCACACCCGCCGATATCTTGCGATATCTTGCCATTCAAAACGAGAATCTGTTCTCGACCAAGCAGTGGCGGGTGGTCCAGCATACCCTCACTGGCACTACGACCCACCTCGCGATGTTGGTCGACGAGGAGTCGTATAAGGCTCTGACGGAGTGCAACGGGAAGGTGAAATTCGTCTTTGGACGAATCAAACTTCTCCTGAAGAACTCCGTCCCCAGAGCCTCCTCCTCCCCGGCCCGTCCCCCATCCCCCTCTCCAACCATTCCACTCCCTTCCAGCGCCCCTCTGGACCCTAACTATGCGGCAGCAGTGGCTGCCGCCCCGGTACCGTCCACCAGTGCTGCGGCCGCAGTGGCGGTGAAAGCACCCATTCCCAAACCCCCGACCATTGTGGTCTCAGCCCCCAACCCCTCAACGGGCCGCACCAGGCCGATGGCTGGCAGCGGGCGCCTCCTGGCCCCTGCCAGACCCTCAGTCAGCGCTGGGCGCAAACAACCCGCAAGGGCACCTCCTGCGACTGGGATCGCTAGGCGACCTCTCCCTAGCAGCGCAGCCAGACTGCCGAAGGGCATCCGAGGCAACGACTCTCGGGGGGCAAGGCATGTGGCCTTGTCTCTAAGGCGCTGAAGGAGGATGCGGAGCGCAATTAAAGTGCTCCAGGCGAACCTGCACCACGCCAGAGGAGCGTCAGCCACCCTGTGCAGGATCGTCTGTAAAGATGAGATTGACCTGGCTCTCGTCCAAGAGCCATGGTTAATAGGTGGCCTCGTCCGTGGACTATCATGCGGATCATGTAAGTTACTATATGACCGTATGGGAGGTGCCCCTCGCACTGCTATATTGATCAATAACAGTGTGAGACACTTTCCTTTAACCAACTTCATTCACAGAGACCTGGTGGCAACGGCTATAGAGGTAGCCACTGCTGATGGCGTCCGAGAAGTGGTGATCGCCTCTGCTTACTTCCCGGGCGATGTGGACGAAGTACCCCCGCAGAGGTTCAGCGGCTTGTGGAATTCTGCCGCCTTCACAACAAGCCGCTTGTGATTGGCTGTGATGCCAACGCCCATCACACAATCTGGGGGAGCAGCGACGTCAACAAACGTGGTGAGTCTCTCCTTGATTATCTATTGTGTTGTCATTTAGATATAGCGAACGTCGGGTGTAAACCGACGTTTATTAATTCCATTAGGGAAGAGGTATTAGATCTCACCCTAATAAGCAGCTCAATTGCGAGTTCGCTCATAAACTGGCGGGTCACAGACGAAGCTACTTTGTCGGACCATCAGCACATCAGGTTCGACCTCCCTGGCCAAGTCGAGATCCGCCAGAACTCCTTCTGTCCTAAAAAGACAAACTGGGAACTCTTCAAAGCCTCTGTGGCTTTGAAAGCAGACATGTTGATCAGCAATCCTAACTCTGTCAGTGAGATAGAGCTTGCTGCCAACCTGCTTCAAGATGTGCTTATTACGTCCTTCGAAGCCAGCTCAGTTCGGAAGACACTAATGGTCAACCGTAAAGTTCCTTGGTGGAACGAAGAGTTGGCTGCTCAAAGAAGGAAGGTTAGAAGCCTTTTCAACAAGGCCAGATCTAGCCGTATAAGTTGGGACGTCTATAGGGACGCTCTCACAAACTATAATAAGAACATTAGACGCTCCAAACGCGATACGTGGCGCAGCTACTGTGGTAGCTTAGAATCTCTGCCAGAGGCAGCGAGACTCCACAAAGTATTAGCCAAAGGATCGTCTAATGGTATAGGGCTTCTAAAAAGAGCAGATGGCTCTTTTACTCAAGATCGTAGGGAAGCACTTGAACTTTTACTACAAGTTCACTTCCCAGGTTCGTGGCCAACCCAGATCTCTCCAGTCACGCTGACGCCACCTGGTCACCTGACTCACGCGGTACCAGCTTATCTGGTACCATCTTCGATCCTGAAAAGGTCAAATGGGCTGTTGATTCCTTCGCCCCCTTTAAAGCCCCAGGGGGTGATCAAATCTTTCCAGCCCTTCTTCAAAATAGTCTGGATCATATCCTCGATCCACTGGTCGGCCTTCTTAGAGCCAGTCTCACTTGGGGATACATACCAAACTCTTGGAGGAGAGTAAATGTGGTATTCATCCCCAAACAGGGGAATCGTCCTCTTGACCAGCCTAAGTCCTACCGGCCGATCAGCCTTACCTCCTTTCTGCTCAAGACTGCGGAAAGGCTCCTAGATTTGCACATTCGGTGCTCTCTGCAGGGAAACAACCCTCTGCACCCCACGCAGTTCGCGTATATAGCCGGTAGATCGACAGAGGTCGCTCTCCACAAATTAGTGAGTAAGATCGAAAGGGCCTTCGTATCAAAGAACATTGCTCTGTGCTCTTTTCTTGATATAGAGGGTGCTTTCGATAATACCGGCTACGGGTCTATCTCTACTGCGCTTGAGCGCAGGAACATTGCCCGTCCCATAGTCCGGTGGATTGACGCCATGCTCAAACACCGGATTATCTCCTCGACCCTGGACACGACGACCGCCCTTATTAGTGCGGTAAAAGGGTGTCCCCAGGGAGGGGTTTTATCCCCCTTGCTCTGGTCCCTAGTAGTTGACGAACTACTTATCATACTCGCAGAACAGGGCGTGGAAGCGATTGGCTATGCCGACGACCTGGCTCTCGTAGTGAACGGGAACTTTGCCAACACCGTGACAGAGCTGATGCAATCAGCTCTGAACACGGTCAGTAGATGGTGCGTTGATGTAGGTCTTAGCATCAATCCTCAAAAGGCAATCATTGTTCCCTTCACTAAGCGATATTCTATTGACATTGGTCAATTACATATTGGCGGCTCTCCTGTGGAACTTTCCAACGAAGTCAAATACCTAGGGGTAACCCTGGATAAGCGACTAAACTGGAACTCCCACCTGCATAACACTCTATCAAAGGCCACTCATGCCATGTGGGCATGTAGAAGGCTTTTCGGTAGAATATGGGGTCTCAAATCCTGCACCATTAGGTGGCTTTTTGAGATGATGGTAAGACCGATCGTAACCTACGCTGCTATTGTGTGGTGGCCAAAGGTTACGCAGGTCACTGCCATCAATAAATGCACGAAACTGCATAGGCTGCTCTGCCTTTCCTTGACTGGTGCACTCCGCACCTGTCCCACTGCAGCAATGGAATCGATTTTGAATCTGACTCCGCTGCATATCCGTATAAAAGAAGTTGCTGCTATGAGCCTTCTTAGAATCAAGCTCCAATCTGGGCTTCTAGCTACCGAATCTGGACATGCTAGCCTACTCAAAGATATTCCTGGCTTAGAGATCTGCACTAGATCAGATTCTATGACCAAGGAACTCTTCTTTGGTGCAAAATTTAGAACCCTCATCCCGGACCGCAGGGTTTGGGATGCTGGCAACCCCATCAGAGACCCTAATAGTATACATTGGTATACCGACGGGTCAAAGACTGAACAGGGGGTTGGAGCTGGGATACATGGTCCCAACTCGAGGACCTCGATCGCTATGGGCAACTGGCCCACAGTTTTCCAATCAGAGGTTCACGCCATTGAGTTCTGCTGCCGTCTTATCCTTGAGAAGGGGACTAGAGGAGCGAAAATCTACATCTTCTCGGACAGCCAAGCGGCCATACTAGCCCTCTCCTCAAAGAGAGTAGGCTCGCGTATGGTGGCTGACTGCTGGAAGTGTCTCCAGAGGCTGTCATTAAGAAATAAAGTTACCCTAATTTGGGTACCTGGGCACTCTGGTTTCCAGGGCAATGAGGTAGCGGACGAACTAGCGAGGGCTGGGTCATCATCCACCTTGATCGGCCCCGAACCCTTCTGTGGCGTGGGGTGGTCTACTATCTCCTCCCTTGTGAAATCCTGGGCTGGAAGATTAACTGAACGCTACTGGTTCTTCCAACCTGGGATGCGGCAGGCTAAAGAGCTTACCAATCCCAAAGTTGATCGGAGGACCAAGCAACTCTCAAGGAGAGACCTCTATCTCCTTGTTGGTTACTTAAGTGGCCATCACTTGGTGAACTATCACCTCAATAAAATGCGTTTGTCCTCGGACGCGGAGTGCAGGCTCTGCAAAGAGGACGATGAAAGTACCAAGCACATTCTATGTGACTGTCCGGCCTTGGTATGGACAAGGAGGAAATATCTGCACGCGGAAATCGCAACTCCAGAGCAGATTGTCCGTTCCTCGACGAAAGATCTGTTATGCTTCATTAGGGAAGCAGAACAGCTTTTGTCATGACAGGGAGAGCATTATAGGCACAAAAGAACTTATTGGTCGCAGTGCCTCGCGCCTTCTCCGCTGGGAGACTCCCTCTTATATAATAATAATAATAATAAATGCGTGGGAAACATTTTTTATGTACACATGGTTGCATTCCATTAATGTGCATAACTATTCTTGATTCTGTCTAGAAGATAACCTATGCGCAGCAACTTATGACGTCACAAGCTTCACTGGAAGGCAACCTTCATCGGCTGTTAGACTCGCCAGAATTTATATAGCACAATTGCGCTCTATTACTGAAGATTTATATGAGGAATATAATTTTGTTATATCTAAATATTTTAATTCAAGATATTGGTTTAGGTTTCGTTTAATTACACAATAATTTATTTTATATTTGAATAACAAATGTTCGGCGCTCAACAAAAAGCGACGCTATCTTATATGAATTCAGCAAAGAGTAGACAGGGCCGTCGGCCATGTCAAAAATTAGTCGGTAGCTTTCGATTGGCGTGTGCGGTTCGTTTTATATCGTAGTCGATTGGCGATACCGATTTCAAGAAAAAACGCGATTAAATTATTTAAATAAATTACGATTCTTAATTAATAGTTTAGTGTGTACTGGTGTAGTGCATAACGCATTACAAGTGTTTACTTTAATATATATAAATTTATTAAATATTCCGCGAGTGATTGTGAGTTCTAGGAACATTGCACGTGTACATATGTATATGCGATTGCGTTGAGGCCAACGGTCCCGCGCATTTAGCCAAAAGTCGTTACAGCGTGACTGTACGTATGCTGGCACGCATATACATGTGCAAATAATACGCATTCAAGTGAATGCCAAAAACTTTAGAGTGTGAGAGAATAAATAATAATCGGTATAGGTTCGTGCTCGTGTTCGCGATAAATAATAATTGTATGCTGCTGCGACTGTATCGCAAGTATAAGTTTTCTTATATAATATTAAAATATAAATATCAAGTATCAATATATTATATATAAATATATTATATACAATTATATGTTAATATAATATATTGATATTTTAAAATAATAATATATAATTTAATTTTTGTAATTAATATCAAATATCAATATATTATATATAAACATATAATATAAATTTATATATTATATATATATTATATATAGATATTTTAAATTAATAATATTTATTTTAGTTTTTATAATATTTAAAATTAATAAAAATATCAATATATTATATACATATATATATAAATATAATATATTGATATTTTAGATTAATAATATTCCATATTTTAGTTTATTTATAAGTATATATAAATATATATATATATATATATATAATATATATATATATATATAACATAATATGCCAATTAGGAGAAGCACAGCTGCAAGTAGGTCGCGGAGGCGTAGATTAATTAATGAGCAAAATAGGGCAGATATAGAATATTATGATCACGAAAGAATTAGTAATGCAGAATCCCAGAGAGAGCGTAGACAGGATAATGAAAGAGCTGGAATAGAAAGAGTAGTAGATAGACAGCGTAGGCGACTTCGTCGGAGGGATGAGTTTAGGGCTAACGAAAGAGAACAGGACAATACTCGCCGCTCTTCTCGTCGAGCCGATTCGGCGATTAGAACACAAGAACAAACTGAGAATACTTCGCGTCGAACTAGACGCAGACAAGACCCTGTCTATAGGGCAAACGAATGGGGACTGGACAGAGCTCTACGCTCTTCTCGTCGAGCCGATTCAGCGACTAGAGAGCAGGAGCAAAGTGAGAATACTTCACGTCGAACTAGACGTAGACAAGACCCTGTCTATAGGGAAAACGAACGGGGACTGGACAATCTTAGGCGCACTAGACAGCGCGATAACATAGAGAGACGGACTTTAGAGAGGGCTATTGATAGGAGTCAAAGATCTCAGGTTAGAGATAATCCTATTCGGAGGATTGTCGAACAGGCTAGAAACTCAAGTGCAAGGCGAAGTGCTCGTATTAGAGCGAGGCAAGCTGCCTTTGATGCAAACAGAAGTTTGACGCAACGAGTTAGCCAATATAGCAGAAATAGTGTAAATAGGAGGGCAGAAAACCTTAGGATCTCGGCTCGCAATAGAGCAGAACGTGCGCATACTCTTCCAGCAGATAGTGAGTCTCAGGTTAGCATCAGTTTAGAGAGCCTAATAGCCAATTTCAATAGAATTGTGAAGCAGGGTCCAGATCAGGTTTGCTTATGCTGCAAGGGCTTGTGGCTTCCACATCAAGTGGACAAAATTTCCCGAGAGGTCATAAAGGAAAAGTGTACTGAGGCAGATAGTGCGGATATTTTGTATCTTTCCTCTATGTTCCCTTCTCAAAATAATAAATACAGTTTCTGCAAAACTTTCAGTCGCAGCATTAAGTTAGGGAAAAAACCAAAGGCTTCCATTACGAATGGATTAGATTATCCGGAACTTCCGGATTGCTGGAAGGGCTTAACGCCCTTAGAAGAAAGGTTGATTTCTCCCCGTCTTCCTTTCATGATCATAAAGTCTCTTGGATATGGACGTCAAAGTGGCATTAAAGGAGCAGTGATCAATGTGCCACTTCCAGTTGCAAATATTGTAACTTCCATAACCATGGCTGAAACCATTAGGCCTTCCAAAATTGCTGATGCGATTCGGTATCTGGTCAACACAGAGCTTTATAGGAAGCACCAAGTTACTGTCAATGAACAGTGGTTGTCTTCCTACACCTCTGAGACAGTGCCATTTGTTGCGTCAGCAGACGATAGGGACATCGTTTCTCAAATGTTAGAGAGAGCTGCTCAAGCTAATGAGCAAAATAGTGTAGAGGAGGAAGCTGATATAAATCCAGGAGGTCAAGAAACCTTTTTGGAAAATGTCCCTATCGAGAATATCGATATTCCCAGAATAGCGATAGCTCCCGGTGAGGGTCAGCGTCCTTTGGATATGATTCAAGATTGTGATTCAGAGGAGCTGGCCTTTCCCACTATTTTTGCTGGCATTAAAAGGAAATGCCAGGAAAGTTTTACAACCATAGTTAGATCAGAACTTAGGAATTTCGATAGGAGAGGTTGTAGAACAGACAAATTGTTTCATAACTTTAAAAAGTTAGAAATGATTAGCATTAGGAACAGCACATCAATTTGCTTACGTAAGCACTCCGCCACTCAAGGCATTTCTGCTGCTGATGTGCGTAATGAGGCTACCTTAAATAATTTGATTCTTCACGACGATGGCTATAGGCTTTTGAAAGGTATTCGCACGTCTCCTGCTCATTGGGAGGACGAGAAAAAGAAGGTGATGGCTATGATTAGGCAAGTTGGTCTTCCGACATTTTTTATAACGTTTTCCGCAGCGGAAACTAGGTGGCCGGAATTATTGGTCTTGCTGTCTAAAAATGTAGACAAGCTAGAAATTTCCGAAGATGAGGCTTCAAATTTGAATTTTAATGAGAAAGCTCGTCTCATTAGAGCTGACCCAGTGACCTGCGCGAGATATTTTGATTTTAAATATCGCCAGGTCTTAAAACTAATGAAGAAGGAAGGCGGTGTCTTCGGTAGTCATAGGGTCATTAAGTTTTATTGGCGAGTGGAGTTTCAACAGAGAGGCTCCCCACACATCCATGGCATGTTTTGGCTGAAAGATGCCCCAAAGCTCAATACTCAAGACGAGTCCACATTTGAGCCTGTCAAGTCCATTATTGATCAGTTTATCACAACTGATACTAGTTGCCCTGATGTTGCTCCATATTTGGAGTACCAAACCCATAATCACGGCAACTCTTGCAGGCCAGAGATTAGGTCAAAGACTATTTGTAGATTCGGTATTCCATACCCTCCCATGCCTCAAACAGAAATCCTTTTCCCGTTAGAAGAAAATGCTCCAAATTTGGAAGAGCATAGGAATTTCGAAAAAATTCAGAGTCTCCTCGACTTACCCTTTGATCGTGAAGCTGTAGAAACCCTTAGCGATTTTGAAACATTTTTGTCCCACGATCAACTTAACCTTACATATGAGTGCTATATTAAGGCTATAAGATCAAGCATAAAGAAACCAAAAGTTTTTTTGAAGCGATCTTTTTCGGCAATCAAGCTTAACGCTAACAACAAGCACCTCATTTTAATGCAGCGAGCAAATATAGATATTCAGTTTATTTTGGACCCCTATGCTTGCTGCAGTTACGTCGTTAATTATATTAACAAGTCCCAGAGAGGCATTTCAATGCTCATGCGTGAGGCAATTAATGAGTGTAGGGACAATAAATGTAACTATCAAACAAAAGTTAAAACATCTAGGGAACAAGTTTATATTTGGCACTGAGATATCCGCTCAGGAAGCCGTCTACTGCTGTTTAGGTATGCAGCAGTAGTGCCAGTGTATATATCAATACAGATGTAGCAGAAAAGCGGGTCAGAATGCTGAGATCTAGACAGCAACTTGAAAGTCTGCCCGAAGACTCTATGGATGTTTTCCACCTAGGCCTTCTGGATCACTATGTTCAGCGCCCAGACGCTCTAGAGAGCTTATGCCTTGCTGACTTTGCTGCCCTTTATAGCTATAGAAAGTCGCACCGTCGTGAAACTCGCCAAGAGAATGAGAATGACATTGACGACGAAGTGCCAAGGGTTTCCGAGTCAATAGTTTATGCTCTCCGCGATGGTAGTGGCTTCATCAGGAAAAGGCTCACGCGATGCATAATTAGGTATAGGAGATTTAATCCCAATACCGAAAGAAGTGACTACTTCAAAGAGCTAGCGATGCTTTACGCCCCATGACGTGATGAGCATGCAGATTTAGTCACAAAAGACTGTGAATTGTTCTGTAGCCGAAATCAGGAGTTAGTAGAGAACAATCGCAGAAAATACAATGTGCTAGACGACAGGGAACTAGAAGAAGCTCTGAGCCACTTGAGAGAAGAAGCCGAAAATGAAGAAAATCACGTAGAAGAACAGGCGGTAGTAGATACTGGCTTCAGAGTGTTAGGGTTGCCTGAAATAGATCCACAACTGAACGTTTTAAATGTGGATGGCAACATTGAGAATACGGACGAAGATAGTAATGTCCGATTGATCAAGCTTCCAGCCTTAGTTTCTCGGGAAACCTTAGACAATATTGTTAGGTACCTTAATTTAAAGCAGAAGCAATGCTTTACCCATCTATTGCACAATGCCAAAAACAATTCAGTGCATTATGAATTTGTTGGAGGCGGTGCTGGAGTTGGAAAGAGCCGACTTATTTCAGCCATTTTCCAGTCATTGTCCGTTATGTATAATAGTATGCCAGGATCAGATCTGACATCTATTAAAATCCTTTTGTGTGAACCAACAGGAAAAGCAGCATTCGGAATCTGTGGTTCAACACTGCATTCCATGTTTTCACTTCCTGTCAATCAATCTCGCTCATCACCTCTTAGGGCCCTAAGCCATGATTTAGTTAATACTTTGCATTCAAGGTTAATCGACCTTAAATTAATTATTATTGATGAAATATCAATGGTAACAACTTCTCTATTCTCACTATAACTGTCTTTTCAATGATAATTCGTTTACTGCACTCTTCTACAATATACAAAGCTTGCAATGTCACATTAGCGACATTTGCTCCGATCTGCTAATGATGTGATCAAAACTTTTTTTCTTCGAAACATCGATTTTCTCAAATGAATCAATTTAAATACCTAGCTTTACACAAGTACTAGTACGGCTAGATTGTGAGTCAGTAGCTAACAGAACTCGACCGAAAAGAGGCATTCTTAACCTCATTAAAAATGAGTTATTTGAGAGTGTTAGGGCCAGCGAGCCGATTTTTCGACGAAAATTCAAATTTTTCATAGAAAGTAAACCTGTTTTAATAATAAAATTTGAATAGTATATACTTCGACTAAAATGAATCAAGAGATTTTAGTTGTTTTGATGCATCCCTGAAATTTTGGCGGGCCTTCTAAGTCAGCTGTTTGATTGCATGCGCGCCAAACTAAAAAGCGCAGGAAAAATTTTGTTGACTTGCGAGCGTGCCAAAATTTTTGTGGTTTAACGAATTTTCACAAAAATTATGGAAAAGAAGGACCAAGGTATGTAGAATATTTGTATTAAAAAAATTTCGTTCATGTTTAATAATGTAATTAGGCCATGGATTTTAAAAAAATACATGGTCTATTAGGTTTGTCGGAATGTGCGTAACAGGTAGAAGAAGACATTTGCGACCCCATAAAGTATATATATTCTTGCTCAGGATCACTAGCCGAGTCGATCTAGCCATGTCTGTCTGTCCGTCTGTCCGTCTGTCTGTCTGTCCGTCTGTCCGTCTGTCCGTCTGTATGAGCGTCTGATTCTCAGCTATTAAGAAAGCTAGAGACTCCGAATTCGGTATACAGATTCCTGTATACCCTAGGCAGTAAACGTCGTTTTCAAATTTCGGGTACCACGCCCACCGCCCCCGTAAATCAGTAATTTGTGATTATTAAGCAAAGTATTGAAGTCTTAACTTTCTGCTTTTGCATACATCTAGATAAATACGTTGTGAACCTATTCTATAAATTGCAACCCGATCGGATAATAAACATAGAAGTTACGCGAGTTAACATTTTCTATTGATTTGTGATGCCTTGCCTGCAAGCTGCTGCCAGCCACGTGCGTTTTCGATCTTTTTAATGCGAAAATGGTTATGTATGTGTAAGAGATAGAAATAGTAACTTAGCTGCTCAGCAATCAGTCGCAGCGATAGTCAAATATGTAGAGCAGCCGGCAATCGAACGAAGGGAAAGGGATGGAGGTTCGACCCCACGGGAAGGCGGTTTGATTTTGTTTTTACTTTTCACTATTTTTTGGGAAGTTATTATTTTATTTTTTTTTCATCATTATAAAATTTGATTTCATTTATCAAATTTCAACAAACAATCTTATTAAATATAGATAAATAAAACTCGTCTTTCTTGTGCTCATTCAATTCAGTATTTGTGTTATTGTTGTAGAAGACAAATATGACATTTTTGAGCAAATTGTCTGAAAATGCAATTTTAACGGGCGCGCGGAGCGCGGCGACGGTGGTCTAGTTGTTAGGATGGCGGACTCTTATGCAAACGGCCAGGGTTCGAATTCGAGCGGCGACTATTTAATAAAATGTATTTATACAAAATTTCATGTTTTTGCGATACTTTTTTTTAAGGTTTACTTTAAATATATAAACTCAAAATCCATGGCCTCTTACAGTCACCGCGTGACTGTAGCCTTTCCGACTTGTTTTTGTGTGCGTTTATTCGTGTTGTCCAAATGTAGAAAAAAGCTAACCTGCTTACACGTCTTTTGTGGAGTATAACTAATTTTGCGCCAATTTGTGCCAAAAAGTAATTATGTGTCATTATAGTGCAAAGTGTATATAAACTAATTTTAAAAATCTCTTTTGCTCCGATGTGTATAATCCCTAATATAACAGCTGTGGTTGAGTTCGCCAATGAGCAACTGCTTGATATCTACACACAAAACAATCGTAGCGCATCTTCCGTTTCGAGTTGGATTTTTGATGAACTGAAAGAATTCGATTTAAGTACGGAGAAAAAGGATGAAATCAACACCAAAGAGAGAAGCTTTCACCTTTACATAAAAAAGAATTTGGCAAATTGCAATAGAAATATGGCCAGATTAAGACAAAGCATACCAAATGGCTTTCGTCCAACATGGTTTTAACAGTAGATTCATTGTTGTCTTCAAATCCAAAGCCGTCTACATCAAGACGAGTTGGACGCCCACCCATTGAATATATTAACGCCGGTCCCCGTCAGAAGAGAAAATTGGCAACCGATTTAGCTGTAAATCAGGGTCACAACACACCTCTTCTTGTGCATGCCGCTGCAGTTTCGGCCAAAAAATCGAACGATAAAGATACAGCCCTTGTGTTAAAAAATACATTTATTCCGAGTGACTCCAATAAGGCTAGAAAAAATCTTTTTACTCAGAAAAATGACTCGGTTCGACTAACGGAACGGCTTGAAAATTCATTGAGTAAAAGTCAATACATCAACTTTCGCGAGCTTAGAATTTCTCGATCTTGTGAACTTTTTACTGAACTTTTACCTGCTTACAACAAAGTGAGAGAAGCGAAGTTAAAATGTAGACCTTTTGATATTAATGTAACCGAGTCAGTTGCTGAAGTCCCGCTGCAAAGTCTTTTAGACCACACTAGTTGCCGTATAATTCAAATGCAAGAAGATTTATTTGAGCAGCTTGGCAATACTTTAAGTCTGACCCTTATTGTAAGCTATGGATTTGACGGAACAACCGGACAAAGCAGTTATAAGCAACACTTTTTTGGATGTGATTCATTGCTTTCTGATGACTCGCTTTTTGCGACAACAATTGTAAGGACGTTTTCTCAGGCCGGGGTACATATCTCAGTCCGGCCAGGGTCTTTACAGAACATTTGTAAATACTAGGACTACTACGACTTTAGTAAAGAGAGGCTACTAGCAGATCATACCTTACTGGGGTATGTACAGGGTATAGGCGATATCTACGTGCACGTGTCGCGTGTCACGCGTGCTCGGCTGGCGGCCTATCTCGTGAGAGACGCACGTGGCCGCAGGCGCTTCCCGCTCGCACTCCCCAGGTTGCTCGCCGGTGTATTCCACCATCCGCAACTGGGCAGTGAGCACGTTCCCGCACCTCGCTCGCCAACTATCGTCCACTCACGACGCCCCTCGCTCGATTGATCGTGTGTCGCCCAGATCGCCCGTAACCGCAGGTATTCTCGTCTGTACCTCGCAAGCCGCTCAGTGGTGTATTGCACAACACCGCAAACTCGCTAGAGTGCACGATCACACCCGCTTGCCAACTAGCGTACCGCTCGTGACACGACTCACGGTCGGCCGTTGGTCGCGCAGAAATGCTCGCGGTCGCAGGTGTCTGCGCTGGTACTTTCACGAGTCGCTCCGTGGTGTATTGCACCACACCGCAGACTTGTTGGAGTACCCGCTCACGCAAAGGCCGTATCATTGAGTAATGTTTTAATATTCACGCGGGTTGGTTTTGTTTTAGAATAATTGACAACAGGGTTTTCTTTATTTCACGGTTCATTCGTATTAACTTTTATCCTAGCTAGTCCCTGCCTACTTCGCACCATTACGTCTAACTCTAGTCTTGACTTCGCAACTTATTTTATAAGGCTCACCTGGAACCTCCTGCGACAGGATTCTGGCTGGCACTTTAATTAAACTTTTCACTTTTTTAATCACTTAATTCTCCGCGGGAGAATTGTACGAGCCCCAACCACTATTAATTCGAACAGCATGTGTTTCTTGCAATGTGCAATGTTCAACACACGATATTTTCAATACTATTACAGAAAGCGTATGCAAGTAAATTTTTTCTAAAAGAGAATTTTATTCTCTTTACGATGACAAAAAAATGGGGCTTAGATCTGGACTATTTGATGGCCAATCTAAAACCTCCATTTGCTTATATTGCAACCAATTTTTGGTTGTTTTGGCTGTGTGCGATGATGCTCCGTCCTGCTGAAAGGTGAATTCACCACAATCTGCCAGTTTTGGTATTGATGGCAGTAAACTTTCTTCTAAAATATTTATATATTTTTTAGCATTAACTGTCCCTTCAATAAAATGAAGCTTTCCTAATCCTTTGGCCGACATACAACCCCATACCATAGTGCTTGCAGGAAACTTTACTGTCCTTTTAAGGCAGTCTTTATGGTATGTTTCTGTCTTTGTACGGATGACGCGTTTTCTTGTATCGCCGACACTAACATCAAATTTAGCTTCATCGCTAAATATGATGGTGTCCCACTGCCTTTGAGTCCAAGACATCCTTTCCCGAGCCCATTGCAAACGCTTTTTTTTTGACGAAGCGTAAGCAAGGGTTTTTCCTTGGCCTACGAGTTAGATAAGTTATTGAGTATGATACATATTTAATAACAAAACGTACTTTATAGAAACCATATCCAATATTTTTTAACTGCTGTCGCGTCCATTCTCGGTTGACAGTTTTGCCAATTTTCTCCGACCACTCTGAAGCCAAATTTCTCAATGATTGGCGACGATCAGCCTTTACAATTTTGGCCAGTTCCCTTTTGTCACGGGGTGTTATTGCGGATGTTCGGCCTCTATTTGCAATATTACTTTCAATATTCCCAGTTTTTTTGAACAATTGGATCACCCCATGCACCGATGATTTAGACAAATTTAATTGTTTGCTAATTTCAGTTATTGTCTTCCAGATTTATAATAATCTCTGATCAATTCTCTGATTTCGGTGCAAATAGGCTTACCACGTGCCATCGTTGCTAAACTTTGACTGTACTGCAGTAATTCTAAATTTTTTGCATTCTGCATTGTGTTATTATTTGCAGATTACAGTTAGATAGTGATTCCGTTACATTTGCTGCTTTTGCTTTGTTCTTCTTTTGAGTTAACGGTAAACTTGCGCAGCGTCCGAATATATAGTGGTCATTTTTTTCTTATCTCTTAAGACTTCCTTTTGAATAAATAAATCATATTTTTGTTGTTGTTGGAAATACAAGAAATTTTTTTTGTCATCGTAAAGAGAATAAAATTCTCTTTTAGAAAAAATTTACTTGCATACGCTTTCTGTAATAGTATTGAAAATATCGTGTGTTGAACATTGCACACTGCAAGAAACACATGCTGTTCGAATTAATAGTGGTTGGGGCTCGTACAACTGGCTTCTTCGGCTGCTCTGGATCAAGTGCCCTTGGCCTCGTTTCACGACTCTCGATTTCGCTGCTGCGAACATGTCGCCGCTGCCTGCCTGTCGTCGCTGCTTGCCTGTCGCCGCTGCCTTCGGCCGATCTTGCCTGGCTGCTGCGGCTCTGCTCGCACTTCGCTGCCTGCACGGCGTCGCTGCTGCCGGCATAGCATCGCTGCTGGCTTAGCGTCGCTGCCTGTCTTAGCGGCGCTGCCCAAAAATTGGTCGCGAGCCGTCTGTGCACAAGCTCTGGGTACCGAGGCACCGTTACTTGTGCAAGTGTTCGACTGTGCGCGAGCTCTGGGTACCGAGGTACCGTTGCCTGTGTTTCTGTCTTGATTTCAAAACCTACTGCTGGGTATGTTAGACTTAGAGATATCTTATTTTTATTTAAATACTAATGTGGCGTCGCTTCATGCGGCGTTACACAATAATCCCCCTAAAATTAATGGACCATATTGGAAATGTCTTTTGGATGAATCGCACTCCTCAGTCGATTAGATTTTGTAGACCAGTCAAGCTTGTGTTTGTTAAAGAGACAAAAGACCATATTCTTGCTGAGAAAAATAATTTGGATAATCAAATAAAAGGTTTGTCTTCATATGTCAGCACCGTTGTAAATGGAAAATCAATTTCAGTTGAATATGATCTTCAAATGACACTTTTGGATGGAAAAGTCTTAAACATTTTGACTGAAACTAAATCCTGCCAATTGTGTCCGATATGTGGAGCGAGTCCAAAAGACTTCTTGGATAATGCTAATATGGACTCACCAAAATTTAAGCCAAGAGATGAAGCATTAAAATATGGCATACATAAGTCCTCTACATGCCTGGATTCGATTTTTTGAATTCATTCTTAAAATTGCATGCATTCAGTCTAAATCTTAAAAAATGGCAAGTGAGAGATGAAAATGGAAAAGAAGAAATGGCGAAACAAAAAAAGACGATTCAGAAACAGATGTGGAATGCTATGGCTCTACATGTGGATAAGCCTAAGCAGAATGGCAATGGTAATACCAACGACGGTAATACATCAAGGAGGGCGTTTGCACAACCTAAGCTACTAGCTGAAATTTTAGGTCTTGATGAATTCCTCATTGAATATTTTAGCAATATTTTAATTGCTATTTCTTGTCACCTACCAATTGATCCAACACAATTTAAAAAATATTGCCAGAAAACCATAACTCGATATATGTCCTTGTATCCATGGTTTCCAATGTCGGCAACGGTCCATAAAGTGTTAATGCACGGCTACCAAATAATAGAAGCATCAATCCTTCCATAAGGTGTTCTTGGCGAAAACGCCTCAGAGGCTCGCAACAAATACTATAAGAGTGACAGGAGGTTACATGCTCGAAAGAGTACACGGCAGAACAACATGGCAGACGTTTTCCACAGAGCAATGGATTCCTCAGATCCTCTTGTGTCGAGCATCTATATAACAGAAAGATTGGGCCAGCAAAATAAACTACCCCTACCAGCAGACGTAATAGAACTTTTGAAATCCCCAAACTTGCTAAATTTTATTAACATGAACAATAATAACAAAGTTCCCGACTTTGATGCTAACAAACGTGATAGTGATTCAGATTCTGACTCTGAAAAACCGTTTTTAATAGATATTGATGTAGAACACGACATTTATGAACATTTTTATACCCTTGCAGAGGGTATATTAATTTTAGCCAGAAGTTTGCAACGCACCTTAGGAGACATCTCCGACCCTATAAAGTATATATATTCTGAATCAGCATAAACAGAGGAGTCCAAAAATGGATGTCCGTCTGTCCGTCCGTCCGTCCGTCCGTCCGTCCGTCTGTTGCAACGCAAACTAGTCTCTCAGTTTTTGAGCTATCTTCATGAAACTTGGCATACAAGCTTCTTATTGCTGCGTGCTGTAAATAAGTCGGAACGAGCCAGATCGGACCGATATATCGTATAGCTGTCATAGAAACTATCGGCCGATTTTTGTTGTTTTTCAAGATATTGCAACAAGATTTGGCAAATCTTATTCTTATTACGTTCCTAATGTGCTGTCAAAATTGTATCAAAATCGGACCACTATAACATATAGCTGCCATAGGAACAATCGGCTGAAATTAGGGTTTTTGTATGCAAACCTGTTTTGTTCTTGAAAATACAGCACATTATCAATACTTTTTAATGTTATACAACAACCCGCCCTTATTTTTTCCATTTAAATATCTCAGACGTTTATATTCTATAGCTGTTATAGGAACAATCAGTCTGTCTGTTGCAACGCAAATTAGTCCCCCAGTTATTGAGCTATTTTCATAAAAGTTGGCTCACAAGCTTCTTAATTCTGCCTTAATTAAATAAGTCGGAACGGGCCAGATCGGACTGATATATCGTACAGCTGTCATGGAGCCTATCGGTCGATTTTCGTTATATTTCAAGATATAGCTATCAGGCTTACCACATCCAAATCTAAGTATGTCCTTAATAATAAAGTTTCATCAAAATCGAAGTTTTATAACTTATAACGATTAACGATCGGCCTAATGAAAGTACCTCTTGCAATTTTATGAAAATCTGAGTACTATCACATATAGCTGTGTACAACTGCAAGGGTATAAAACCTTCGGCAAGCTGAAGGTAGCCTTGCTTTCTTGTTAAATGTAAAATACTTAATTATAGTCATTTTCAATGCATTGTTATTTTTTAGTTATTAATATTAAGGTTATATGTTAAAAAAAATTAATAAAAAACATTTGCTAAATATAACGAGTGCTAGCATTATTAATTACCGTACAATTAAGAATACGAGGAAACTTATCTCATATGGGCGGCTAGGGAAGGCGTGGTCAGATCGGTCTGAAACTTAGATATGTTTTTCTATGCATCGACACTATCATATGTACGAAATTTCAAGAACCTAGCATTAAAACTTTAATTTTCGTCGAAAAATCGGCTCGCTGGCGCATTGTGCAGTGTATATATCAATACACATGTAGCAGAAAAGCGGGTCAGAATGCTGAGATCTAGACAGCAACTTGAAAGTCTGCCCGAAGACTCTAGGGATGTTTTCCACTTAGGCCTTCTGGATCACTATGTTCAGCGCCCAGACGCTCTAGAGAGCTTATGCCTTGCTGACTTTGCTGCTCTTTATAGCTATAGAAAGTCGCACCGTCGTGAAACTCGCCAAGAGAATGAGAATGACATTGACGACGAAGTGCCAAGGGCTTCCGAATCAATAGTTTATGCTCTCCGCGATGGTAGTGGCTTCATCAGGAAGAGGCTCACGCCATGCATAATTAGGTATAGGAGATTTAATCCCAATACCGAAAGAAGTGACTACTTCAAAGAGCTAGCGATGCTTTACGCCCCATGACGTGATGAGCATGCAGATTTAGTCACAAAAGACTGTGAATTGTTCTGTAGCCGAAATCAGGAGTTAGTAGAGAACAATCGCAGAAAATACAATGTGCTAGACGACAGGGAACTAGAAGAAGCTCTGAGCCACTTGAGAGAAGAAGCCGAAAATGAAGAAAATCAGGTAGAAGAACAGGAGGTAGTAGACACTGGCTTCAGAGTGTTAGGGTTGCCTGAAATAGATCCACAAATGAATATTTTAAATGTGGATGGCAACATTGAGAATACGGACGAAGATAGTAATGTCCGATTGATCAAGCTTCCAGCCTTAGTTTCTCGGGAAAGCAGAAGCAATACTTTACCCATCTATTGCACAATGCCAAAAACAATTCAGTGCATTATGAATTTGTTGGAGGCGGTGCTGGAGTTGGAAAGAGCCGACTTATGTCAGCCATTTTCCAGTCATTGTCCGTTATGTATAATAGTATGCCAGGATCAGATCTGACATCTATTAAAATCCTTTTGTGTGAACCAACAGGAAAAGCAGCATTCGGAATCTGTGGTTCAACACTGCATTCCATGTTTTCACTTCCTGTCAATCAATCTCGCTCAGCACCTCTTAGGGCCTTAAGCCATGATTTAGTTAATACTTTGCATTCAAGATTAATCGACCTCAAATTAATTATTATTGATGAAATATCAATGGTTACTTCTCTCATGTTTTCGCATTTAGATTCCCGTTTGAAGCAAATCTTCAAAAATACTTCTTCATTTGGTGGTGTTTCTGTTACCGTATTCGGTGATCTCAGACAGTTACAACCAGTAGGAGGTGCTTGGATTTTTGATCCAAACACCGGAGACCCTTATCATGAATTATTTGGTACATATCTCTGGGATTTTTTTTTAAAGTATTTTAAGCGTCAACGGGACGATCAGTTGTTTGCTTCTGCTTTAAACAACATGGCATCGGGCTGCATGACAGACGATGATATTTCCCTCTTCCGCTCAAGAGTTTGCGAGCCATTGCCAGATGATGCAATTCATCTCTTCACCAGTAACAGCGAGGTAGACTCATTTAATGTAGCGAAACTTAACTCAATTTCTACTGAGCAATTTTTTTCTACCGCTCAAGATTTTATTAAGGCTGCTCATTTGGATGCAGCTAGAAAAAATAGGATTCTTCAGGAAGTTAAGGGTTTTAAAACGTCCGCTACTCAGGGACTATGCACGTCTCTGCTTCTTAAGACCACTGCCAAATATATGATGACGGTCAATGTAGACACAGGGGATGGGTTAGTGATGCCCCATCTGGGGTATTGATGCAAATAGATTTTACCATATCCAACACATTCCAATGTTTTATGGATAAAATTCACTGAGGAAAGTGTAGGAGAAATTGCGCGTTCAAAGTGTACACATCGTACAGAACCTTCATGGACTCCAGTTCAGAAAATTGTTCGCAGTTTTCAATACTCCAACAACGCGCAAGTTACAATTGACCGTAGGCAGTTTCCGGTTGTGCCTGCTGAAGGCATCACATTTCATAAGAGTCAGGGAGCTACGTATAGCAAAGTGGTAGTCCATGCTAACTCCAGAATGCAGCGTGCTGCATTGTACGTTGCTTGCAGTAGAGCAACTACTGCTTTAGGATTATTTATTATTGGGAACTTTGTTCCTCCTAAGCCTCCCCAAAGTAATGATAGAGTGAAAGCCCAATTGGAGAAATTGCGGACTGAGAAACTATTGTGTACACATTACGATCATTTAGTTGACAGTTCCGCTCTCCACATTTTCTTCCATAATACTCAGACCCTGCATTCCCATATCGAAGATGTTCGATCGGACAGGCTGATGCTTCAGTCAACGGTATTATGCTTCGTGGAGACTTCCATATCGAACGAAAATGTCGAAATACCCGGGTTCACTATAGTTGTGCAACTTGCATCAATAAGACCTTTAACAGGCATCTTAGTTTACGTTAGGAATGAGCTTGTAGGTAGAGTTTCCCATTCATTTAGCGGTAGAAAAACTATTGGCTCAGTAGTTTTTGAGTTTGGCATCTTTAGGTTTGATGCCATAAGTTTTCTTATTATATATAAGAGTCCAGATTATTCTCCGTCAGTATTTAAAACAGAACTTGAGGAACTATTTCAGGAATTTATTCCTTTAGGTAGGTCGTGTATTGTGTTAGGAGATTTTAATTTATGTTTAAAAACCTTTAAAAAGTGTAGGAGCATTTATAATTCTTTGATTAGCAAAGGATTTAGGAGTTTGTTAGATTTGAAAACGTCCACTACCAATATGGATACACATATTGATTGGGCGTTTTCAAATATAAATAATAATATTATTTGTGCTAGGACATTTGAGGTAATGCATAGCCATCACAACGTGATATCTGTCAGTGTTCAGGATAGTTAAAATAGGAACATCTAGAATAGGTTAGATAGGCAGGAAAATAAGTGTTAGGTGTAGGCTTTTAATTAAGACCTTGGTTAGGTAGGATATGTTTATAAATAGTTTATAACTGTAAATATTAATATAATTAATATAAAAATTTAGTTAAGTTATATACATATATATTCCATGTAATGGATTTTAAGTCAATTTTTGTTTATTTTTTTTAATTTTTTGGTTTTCTTATTTTCATAAAATTTTATTATTTTATTAGGTTATTCCTGCAAATGAAGAAAGCAGGCTCTAACATATTATTTTTTGGGGAACTTAGGAGTTGGTTTTATTCAGCTCAAGTCGACTGGTAGGTCTTCAAAACTTTTATTTTGGTTTTTGACCCCATTATTTTGTTAATGGCCTCCCTGTGGTGTTCCCTGGGTACTGATTATATATTAATATAATTAAATACATATATGTATATATAATCAGAAGCAAATACGAGCGGCGACATGTATATATAAATAAGAAATTATATGTTTTATTTAAATAATAATAATGTAATTTTATTTTCCAAAGTAATTGTACTTAGTATCTAACGCATTTCAGAAATAGGTCGAAGGGTATTTTACTGTCGAGCGCGAGTTAACATGCCCCTTTCCCCGGCCACAGGGAAACAACACCGACCCGGCAACAAAAATCAGAGCCCAGGAGTTTGAACGAAGATCGCCAACACGAACTCGGCCGAAGAGACATTTTGCCTAAGCATACAACTTTTTGTAATAAAGAGCTTCTTCTCGTTTCATACCCCGAACTACATAGTTGTTTTTTGAAAGCTTTTCCTCCCCCGGCCACAGGATTGTAACTGGCGCAGCCGGACTACGGACAAGGGATTAACAATGCCCACTACGCTTATCGTTCTAATTCTAAAGAGGTGATGAACATGTGACGGCAGTGGTTGTGGGGATTTTAGTAGTGAGTGGTGAAATAATAAATTAAATAAATAGTTATTAAAACAGTTATTGACGTCCAAGTGCAAATAAAACAAAAGAAACAAACAAAACCAAGTTCAAATTGCTTCACAGGCGACCGTATATATACATCAATCTCTGATAAGGCACCGGGATCGCTTGTGCGGGACAATTTACAACAATTATACCAACAAGTTGCTGCGTGTGATGAACGTATAAGTGTACATCAATCGCTGATAAGGCACCGGGATCATCCATACACCCCAACTCATAAAATGATACCAATTAAAAATACTAAATTAATTAAAGAAAAATTTGACATATCAAACTGCTGTTCGTGGTGACCGTTTGTATGTGGTTGGTATGCTTTTTGGTTATTTCACCAGAATAGTAATATTGCATCAGCACATATTTGCATTGCGAATGGTTGTTGTAGTTCTGTAGTTCTGAGAACAACTGTTTTGCGCGGCGATAGGCTGGCACAAAAAAAAAGAAGTGGTAAAGAGCTAGATCAGTCGAATATTAGACTTCATTGTGACCAAAACTCACTGCGCAAGAAGTGCTAAAGAACTAAATAAGTCGAATATTAGACTTCGTTGTCACCAGAACTCGCTGCGCAAGAAGTGAATATATACATCAGTCGCCGCCAAGGCAGCGGAATCCTCCGCACAGTGATTTAAAATAAATAAATGTGAGTTGTGTGATTAACGACCGAATATGTGTACTGTCGAAAATTATCGTTTATGTTACCAATGCATGCATGTCCGAAGTTAAATGCTATGAATATGTTATGTTAAGTATAACAGAGTACAGCAAAATGTCGGTTCAGTTTCTAATAAACATTAACACAGTGAAGAGGTACGTGCGTTTATCTCTTTTCATTTATAACTCTCCGCGTCCGGCTATGGTCCCAGGCATCGTTTTAGCCCAGATGGAGCTGTTATGAACTTAAGAGTGTTTATGTGGTTAATGAAAAACTAGTCACGGATTATTTTTTGGACAATTAGAAATTCAGTAAATTGCGACGTGAAAACAAGATGAGTTCGTTGTACCAGATCGAGAAGCTGGAGGAGAACAATTATGACTCATGGTGTATGCAAATGAAGTGCGTGTTGGTGCATGCTGAGCTTTGGAATGTTGCGTCGGGCGATTTACAGCAGTCATGTGCGGTGAAGGCGTTGACTGGTCTGCTCTTGATCGAAAGGCATTGGCAATGATTACGTTGAGCGTGAAAGTATCACAGTTAGGATATATAAAAAACTGTGCATCGGCGAATGCAGCGTGGAAAAAGCTACGAGAGGTGCATCAGCCGACGGGACCTGTGAGGAAGGTGTCATTATACAAAAAGTTGCTAGGCTTGCGCAAGTCTGAGGGTCAGAGCATGGCTGGATACTTGAGCATTTTCTGTGAAATTGCCGATCAACTAGCTGGAATTGGAATCACAATGAATGACGAGTTACAGGAAATTGTATTGCTTTCAAGCTTGCCAGTTGAGTATGAGAATTTCGTTGTCGCCATTGAGACACGCGACAGTTTGCCGACGTTCGAAATTCTGAGCATAAAACTCAAGGAAGAAGGCGAGAGGAGAGAGAATATGGAAAGGCATACAGAAAATACAACGGCATTTTCTGCGACGCAAAAATGTGCGAAGCTCGCTTCAAAGAAGAAACAACGAAACGTCGTCTGTTTTAAGTGCGGCGAAAAGGGGCACATAAAAACGAATTGTCGCAAGACGGCGAATTCGAATGATGATGGCAAAGCTGTGTCGGTAACAGGCGGGAAACAGTAGTTCAGCTTATTGAATGCATTGGATGGCAGTAGCTTCGAAAAGTTCAAATGGACTTTGGACAGTGCACATTGGGCGATTTTCCCAAAGTGGCATAAAGTCAAAAAATGTATGGTAGAATATTAAAAAAATCTTGTTATTTATTAATAGTAAACATTTCAGGAAGCTTGAAAAAAATTTTCATTTTCGTTGGATGGCAACTCTCTTTATGTGGCAGCCTCTTAAAGTCGGCTGATGGCAAGCAGATTTTGATTGTAAAAGTTACCGCGAAAATTTTACTTCTGCAATCGATCAGTGTGCGTATGTTTTTATGCAGTTAAATATATGTATTTAGTATGGAAAACAAAGATGAAGGTATATGTAATCTGTATGTTATGGCAAAAGTACATAAATATTTGTGTTGTTGTTTTTGTCCAGTGTTGTTGTTGGTTGTATTTGAACTAAAATTTTAACAATTTTAATCGTGTTCCATGAGGTATTTCTATATCAAGAGCAAGGCAGAGCAGGCAACTAATAATGGCAAGTTACTAACTTAAATGTCTATTTTCATTTGGTAAAAATCTCATTTCCCCGTTTTCCCCCGTTTATACAAAAAATGCACTTGTAGTTGTTGTTGCGATTACCAACAGCAAGCGATTTTTAACTGCTTATTTTTAAAGTTTGTAATAATATAACTACATATATGAATAAAAATATGTTATCTTTTTTATTGAATATTATGTCTAAGTATAATAAAATAAAGCTTTTCAATTTGTTTCAATTTTAGTTGAACATTTATAATTTGCTCTTAAATAAATGCACAAATTAGTGGCGGCCTACACATATGCGGAAAAAAAATTCCGAAATTAGAGTTAAATATAACGAACATTTAAAAAAAAAATTTATGTCTCTAGCTTTATTTTTAGACTTTATGCCGCCAAAATCGACAAATCGCCCATAGTGCAGTGGAGCAACAAGTCATATGTGTTGCGACAGGCAGATGTTCACAAAGTTTGAGAGGCATACAGAAATGATCGGTTTGGCCGATGCCGGATTTTTGCAAGCAGAAGGCATAGGTACTGTGCAGTTGCAAACTGAGTCGTATACAGTAGAGCTTCTCAATGTTTTATATGTTCCCAAGCTCAAGGGGAATTTTATAAGTGTGAGCCATGCGGTTGCAAACAAATGCGCAGTTAATTTTGACGCAAAAAGTGCGAAAATTATGCGTAGCGGAAAATGTATTCTGATGTATGTATGATCAATAAAGTGCATGTGCAGCCTTTTCCGCAAGCGAGCGAAAGTCGTGTGCAGGAACTGCTGGAATTGGTGCATACGGATGTACAGTATGTCAAGAAACTGTTTACACACTGTAAAATAAATTTAATTTTTTACTTTGAAGGTAAAAATTAGGGGTTCTTTGCGTAATTAAACACAATTTTTTTATGGAATATGATTAAACAATATTTATTTTACTTAGAAATCAAAAAAAAAATTAAAAATATGAAATATAGAAGAAAATAAACAACAAATTCCAAGATTACTCAATTTTGACACTGTCAAGAAACTCTTTACACAAAACACTAAACCAAAGTTTAATCCTAAATTTTTAAATTATTTTATTAAAATTTCAAAGTTTTAGTATTTAGTATGACCCTCATTAGCTTTGGCTACAAGTTGAAGCCTTTTTTTCATGGAATGAATAAGTTTTTTTAGGTCATATTCAAGCGGGATCTTTTCCCACTCTTCGACTATTACAGTAAGAAGCTGTTGTCGTGTTTTGGGGCTCCTTTTTGCCACCTTCTTCTTTAAATAGGCCCACAAATTTTCAATGGGGGTCAGGTCCGGACTCTGAGGGGGCGTATCGATCACTTTTCCACAGTTATAAAGGAGCCAGGTGCGTACATTGTACTCCTTATGTTTCGGATCATTGTCCTGATAAAACTTAAAATTTGGCTTGTTGTTGCTAACTAGACCAAATAGTTCTGCACTGGCCTTCAAATTTGTTTTTAAGATTTCCAGATATTGCACGGCATTCATTGTGTTTTCAATGAAGGCTAGTTTTCCCACTCGACGGCTGGAGATACAGCCCCAAATCATCACCGACAATTTTCCAAATTTTACCGTTGGAATGATATTTTGCTTTTCTAGCGCACTTAACGGTTTTCGCCATACTCTGCTTGGCCCATCGTTATAATAGAGCATCATTTTAGTCTCGTCACAAAATATGACGTCATCCCAGTACTCTTCCGGATGATCCACCATGCTCACAGCGAATGAAAGACGCTTTTCTATATTAACCTCTGATAGCAAAGGCTTTTTCCTTGCAACTCTTGAAGAGTACCTTTGGCGTAGCAGGGCTTGGCGTACAGTTTCGTGTGAGACGACTAGGTCACATTCTTCCTTGATATCCTGAGCAAGTGCTCTGACCGAGATTCGGGGGTTTGCAATCACCTTGCGCATAATAAGGCGGTAAACACGCTTGTTAATCTTGGTTTTGCGCCCACCACCACTCTTAGGTTCAAGCCTGTTCTCTTTTTTCGCGCGATTTAAAACATTGTAGACGGTCTTAAGGGATACAGAAAACATTTCTACTAATTCTGGAATAGATTTTCCCAACTGGTGATTATAGTATATCAATTGGGTAACTTCAAAAGTTAATCTCTTTCCAGGCATTTTATCAAATTTAATAATTCACTTTTAGCAAGCTCTAGCAGCAAAATAGTCAACAAATTCACAAGCATTGTCAAAAAGTTTCAATAGAAGCGTTGCAAAAAGCAATGCAAAAACCACAAATAACGGTAGAATCCCGTTCGTTTCAAGAAAAAGAGCAAAACAAAGTAGAAAAACAAAATGTGTAAAGAGTTTCTTGACAGTGTCAAAATTGAGTAATCTTGGAATTTGTTGTTTATTTTCTTCTATATTTCATATTCTTAATTATACCCTTTGACCATTGAAAATGGTCAAAAAAGGGTATACTAACTTTGTGCAATGTATGTAACAGGCATAAGGAGGCGTGGCAGACCCCATAAAGTATATATATTCTTACTCAGGATCACTAGCCGAGTCGATTGAGCCATGTCCGTCTGTCTGTTTGAGACAACAGATCTCAGCTATTAAAAAAGCTAGAGACACCAAATTTGGTATGGAGGTTCCTAAATTTACCAAGCAGATGAAGTTTATGTTCAATGTTTGATGCCACGCCCACCGCCCCGCAAATCGGTAATTTGTGATTATTAAGCAAACTATTAAACTAATAAAGTTGTGCTTTGGTATGTATAAAGCTATATACCATACGAACATATTCTCCAAATTACAATCTGATCGGACCAATAGCACAGAAGTTATTGAAGTCAACGTTTTCAGTACAAATGTACGAGCAGCAGCCTGCGCGCTGCTTTCAGTAGTTGACGCCGACGTCGACGTCACTCTTAACGTGCGTCGATGAGTGAGTGTGAGCGAGAAAGCTATATGTAGAAGAAGTATTTGTGCAAAATTTCTGTTTGAAATTATGAGTGTGGTTGCACGTTTGTAACGGATTTTAAAAATTGGGAGCAGGGTATCTTACTGTCGAGCGCTCGACTGTAGCCATATCCACTTGTTATACCCTTCGACCATTGAAAATGGTCAAAAAAGGGTATAATAACTTTGTGAAATGTATGTAACAGGCATAAGGAGGCGTGGCAGACCTCATAAAGTATATATATTCTTGCTCAGGATCACTAGCCGAGTCGATTGAGCCATGTCCGTCTGTCTGTCCGTCTGTCCGTTTGTATGAGACAACGGATCTCAGCTATTAAAAAAGCTAGACACCAAATTTGGTATGGAGGTTCCTATATATAAGAGGCAGACAAAGTTTATTTCAAATGTTTGATGCCACGCCCACCGCCCCCGCAAATCGGTAATTTACGATTATTAAGTATTTACGATTACAAAGTATTAAACTTATGAAGTTGTGCTTTGGTATGTATTATGCTTAATACCATATAAATGTATTCTCCAAATTACAATCCGATCGGACCAATAACACAGGAGTTATTCAAGTCAACGTTTTCAATACAAATGTACGAGCAGCAGCCGGCGCGCTGCTTGGAGTTGACGTCGACTTCGACGTTGCGTCTCGCCGTTTTACGCTTTACGCGCGTCGCTGTGTGAGTGCGAGCGAGTAAGCTATATGAAGAAAAGTATTTGAGCAGAATTTCTGTTTGAAATTATGAGTGTGGTTACACGTTTGTAACGGATTTTAAAAATTGGGAGAAGGGTATCCTACTGTCGGGCGTTCGACTGTAGCCATATTCACTTGTTTTTATACCCTTCGACCATTGAAAATGGTCAAAAAAGGGTATACTAACTTTGTGCAATGTATGTAACAGGCATAAGGAGGCGTGGCAGACCCCATAAAGTATATATATTCTTGCTCAGGATCACTAGCCGAGTCGATTGAGACATGTCCGTCTGTCTGTCCGTCTGTCCGTCTGTCCGGCTGTCCGTCTGTCTGTTTGAGACAACGGATCTCAGCTATTAAAAAAGCTAGAGACACCAAATTTGGTATGTAGGTTCCTAAATTTCCCAAGCAGATAAAGTTTATGTTAAATGTTTGATGCCACGCCCACCGCCCCCGCAAATCGGTAATTTGTGATTATTAAGCAAACTTTTAAACTTAGAAAGTTCTGCTTTGGTATGTATAAAGCTATATGCCATACGAACATATTCTCCAAATAACAATTCGATCGGACCAATAACACAGAAGTTATTCAAGTCAACGTTTTCAGTACAAATGTACGAGCAGCAGCCTGCGCGCTGCTTTCAGTAGTTGACGCCGACGTCGACGTCACTCTTAACGTGCGTCGCTGTGTCAGTGTGAGCGAGAAAGCTATATGTAGTAGAAGTATTTGTGCAAAATTTCTGTTTGAAATTATTACACTTTTGTAACGGATTTTAAAAATTGGGAGAAGGGTATCTTACTGTCGAGCGCTCGACTGTAGCCATATCCACTTGTTTTTTTTGATTTCTAAGTAAAATAAATATTGTTTAATCATATTCCATAAAAAAATTGTGTTTAATTACGCAAAGAACCCCTAATTTTTACTTTCAAAGTAAACAAGTCGGAAAGGCTACAGTTACGCGTTGACTGTAAGAGGCTATGGATTTTCAGTTTACATATATATTTTAAAGTAGTGAAGGGACAAAGCAAGCAGAATAGACAAGAGTCGATGGCATAAGTTAGAAGGAGAGAGATTTATGTGAATTTTTGGCGCGTGCCAATATTCGTTACACACACACACACCAGCGTCAACTGCTTCTTCTTTAATTTAGTCGTCCGTTAAAAATGCACTGACCTGTCTCACGTTTTTTGTATTTTCTCACACGCATATATGTATGCATGTGTGAGCTTCGCATGCATGTATTGTATACATGCACGCATAAGTACAGCATGCAAAACATTTTAAAAGGCAAAATGTAACACTTAATATAAAATTGATTAGATAAATATTAACAAGTGGGTAAGGCTACAGTCGAGTGCTCGACAGTAAGATACCCTTCTCCAATTTTCTAAATCTGTTATATGTCGTGTAACTACATATATCTTACTCGCTCGCACTCATACAGCGACGCACGTAAAGAGTAAAGCGACACGACGCAACGTCGACGTCGACGTCAATTGCTCAAAGCAGCGCGCAGGCTACTGCTCTCGCATTTGTATTGAAAACGTTGACTTGAATAACTCCTGTGTTATTGATCGGATCGGATTGTAATATATGGAGGAGAATATGTTCATATTGCATTCAGCTTTATACATACCAAAGTAGAACTTTATAGGTTTAATACTTTGCGTAATAATCACGAATTACCAATTTGCGGGGGCGGTGGGCGTGGCATAAAACATTTGAAATAAACTTCATCTGCTTGGTAAACATGGGAACCTCCATGCCAAATTTGGTGTCTCTAGCTCTTTTAATAGCTAAGATCCGTTGTCTCAAACAGACAGACGGACAGACGGACAGCCGGACAGACGGACAGACGGACAGACAGACGGACATGGCTCAATCGACTCGGCTAGTGATCCTGAGTAAGAATATATATACTTTATGGGGTCTGCCACGCCTCCTTACATACATTGCACAAAGTTAGTATACCCTTTTTTGACCATTTTCAATGGTCGAAGGGTATAATAAATGGGAAAAATGCATATGCTTATAAATATAAATGTAAACAAATATAAAATACAACAAAACATAAAAAAATTAAAATAGCTAAATTCTCTTTTCGCCGTGGGGAATCGAACCCTGGCCGTTTGCATAGGAGTCTGTTATCCAAACAACTAGACCACCGTCGCTGAGATAATTTGTTGAAATATGATAAATGAAACTAAATGATATAATGATGAAAAAAAAAACTTTTAGAAGCCAAACAAGAAAGCAAGGCTACCTTCGGCTTGCCGAAGGTTTTATACCCTTGCAGTTGTACACAGCTATATGTAATAGTACTCATATTTTCATAAAATTGCAACAGGTACCTTCATTAGGCCGATCGTTGATCGTTATAAGTTATAAAACTTCGATTTTAATGAAACTTTATTATTAAGGACATACTTAGATTTGGATGTGGTAAGCCTGATAGCTATATCTTGAAATATAACGAAAATCGACCGATAGGCAGCTGTACGATATATCAGTCCGATCTGGCGCGTTCCGACTTCTTTAATGAAGGCAGAATTAAGAAGCTTGTGAGCCAACTTTTATGAAGATAGCTCAATAACTGGGGGACTAATTTGCGTTGCAACAGACAGACGGACTGACTGATTGTTCCTATAACAGCTATAGAATATAAACGTCTGAGATATTTAAATGGAAAAAATAAGGGCGGGTTACTGTATAACATTAAAAAGTATTCATAATGTGCGGTATTTACAAGAACAAAACAGGTTTGCATACAAAAACCCTAATTTCAGCCGATTGTTCCTATGGCAGCTATATGTTATAGTGGTCCGATTTTGATACAATTTTGACAGGACAGCACATTAGGAACGTAATAAGAATAAGATTTGCCAAATCTTGTTGCAATATCTTGAAAAACAACAAAAATCGGCCGATAGTTTCTATGACAGCTATACGATATATCGGTCCGATCTGGCTCGTTCCGACTTATTTACAGCGCGCAGCAATAAGAAGCTTATATGCCAAGTTTCATGAAGATAGCTCAAAAACTGAGAGACTAGTTTGCGTTGCAACAGACGGACAGACGGACATCCATTTTTGGACTCCTTTGTTTATGCTGATTCAGAATATATATACTTTATAGGGTCGGAGATGTCTCCTAAGGTGCGTTGCAAACTTCTGGCTAAAATTAATATACCCTCTGCAAGGGTATAAAAAGAGAGGTAATTAAGACTCAACCGCCTGCCTCTTCTGAGGGTTGAACCTCTATCTCTTCTTTGTGCGATTGCCGGCCTCTCAACACATTTGACTATCGCCGCAACTGTTGGCTCTGCGGCTAAGTTACTATTTCGATCTCATATTCACACATAACCACTTTCGCATTAAAAATATCTAAAACGCATATGGCTGGCAGCAGCTTGCAGGCACGGCATTACAAATCAATAGAGAACGTTAACTTACGTAACTTCTATGTTTATTATCCGATCGGGTTGCAATTTATAGAATAAGTTCACAACGTATTTATCTAGATGTATGCCAAAGCTGAAAGTTAAGACTTCAATACTTTGCTTAATAATCGCATAAGAAAACTATTTTGTTTATTTACGGGGGTGGTGGGCGTGGTAACCAAAATTTGAAAATGACGTTTACTGCCTAGGATATACATGAATCTTTCTGCCAAATTTGGAGTCTCTAGCTTTCTTAATAGCTGAGAACCGTTGTCTCATACAGACGGACAGACAGACAGACGGACAGACAGACATGGCTAGATCGACTCGGCTAGTGATTCTGAGTAAGAATATATATAGTTTATGGGGTCGCAGATGTCTCCTTCTGCCTGTTACGCACATTCCGACAAACCTAATAGACCATGTATTTTTTTAAAATCCATGGCCTAAAAATTAAACTTATTTTACAGTGTGTAAACAGTTTCTTGACATACTGTATGTGGTCCATTCGAAACTAAATCAATTGGCGGATCCAGGTATTTCCTGACGTTCATAGACGATATGTCACGGCGGACATATGTGTATTTCCTGAAGGGCAAAGATGAGGTCTTTGACAAGTTTATGGAGTACAAAAATCTAGTGGAGCGGCAGATGGGAAAAAGGCTGAAATGCGTTCGAAGCGATAATGGACGAGAGTATGTCAACAAGAAATTCGATGAATATTTCAAGGAAATGGGAATTGCACGGCAGTTGACAGTGGCTTATACTCCACAACAAAATGGTGTGGCTGAACGCGCCAATCGGACGTTGGTGGAAATGGCCAGATGCTTATTGGTACAGTCTGGATTAGGTCAAGAATTGTGGGCAGAGGCAATATACACAGCGGTGTATTTGCGGAATCGGTCTCCCACTAGGTCATTGATCGGAAGGACACCAATGGAAGCATGGACTGGTAAGAAACCAAATATCAGTCATCTAAAAGTTTTTGGTTCATTAACAGTGGCGCTGGACAAAGGTCAACAGAGAAGCAAGTTCAAACCCAAGGGCAAAGAGTATCGAATGGTCGGATATTCGGTAAATGCCAAGGGCTATCGACTATACGATCCAGAGTTGAGGAAAGTAGTCGAGAAGCGAGACGTGGTTTTTGACGAGCTTGGTATTTCGGAGCAGGCAGTTGCAGAATGTGTGATGCACAAATTGCCAGTTGACGAGTGTCATGCAGAGCCTAATGGTGATGAGAAGGATGACAACGATGAGATCACATCTAATAACGACACGGATGCGTCTGACACATTGGTTGCTACCACACAAGGTAGCGGTGACGAATCCTACGCGAGCGCATCAGATGAGTTGGTACTGGAAGAGCAGAATGTGCATATTGGTCCAGGGAGACCAAGGTTGATAAGAACGGGCAGACCCGGTCGCCCAAAGAAGCAATATAATGTACTCGGCGCTATGGTTACTGAGGATGTAACTGTTCCATCATCCTATGAGGAAGCGATGAAAAGTCCAGAGGCAATATACTGGCGTGAGGCGATGGCGAAGGAATACGAGTCTTTGATTATGAATCAAACTTGACAGCTTGCAGAATTACCGAAGGAGCATCGGGCAATTGGCTGCAAATGCGTATTTAGCCTGAAACGAGATACACTTGGGCAAATACAGCGCTTTAAAGCACGGTTGGTTGCGAAAGGTTGTTCGCAGCAATATGGTGTAAACTTTTTGGATACGTTCTCGCCGGTTTGTCGATTGGAGAGTATGCGTTTCATTTTGGCCTTAGCAGCGGAGTTGGAGTTATATTTACATCAGATGGATGTATGCACGGCATACCTGAATAGCGATCTGAAGGATGTAGTATACATGAAGCAACCCCAGGGCTATGCAGAAGGCGCTCAGGTTATATAAGGTTTTATTGTTGAAGAAAGCGTTATACGGACTGAAGCAGTCAGGAAGGGAATGGAACTATAAGCTGGATAGCGTGTTACGGAAAATTGGATTTGTACCGTGTGACAATGAACCATGCCTATATAAACAGGAGGCACGAAGTGACTTATCGCTAATCCTGGTATATGTTGATGATCTTCTTATAGCATGCAAGTCTAAGGAGGACTTGATCAACATAAAGTCGAGCATTTCAAAAGCTTTTGAATGCGTTGATAAAGGTCCATTGGAGCTATTTCTTGGAATGGAAATTCTACGTGAGGGAGAAACTGGCGCCATTACTCTTGGCAGTTCGCAGTATATCAAGGATTTACTGAAGCGATACGGTATGGAAAGCTGCAGGCCGGCAGCTACACCATTAGAAGAGGGGCATCAGGTGTTGTGCGAGAATGCTCAATGCACAAGGATTGACGTGACGACCTATCAATCAATGGTTGGAGAGCTGATGTGGCTGGCTCTTACAACACGACCAGATATTTTGCACTCGATCGCAAAATTGGCTCAACGTAATAAAGAACCCCATAAAGAGCACCTTGCAGGCGTGAAACATGTTCTGCGTTATCTGGCATCAACAGTAAACTACAGGCTACACTACAGGAAGTGTGGGAAACCATTTGAAGGTTTTGTTGACGCAGATTGGGGCGGCGACAAGGTCGACCGAAAATCCTATACTGGCTACGTATATTTCATAGCTGGTGGTCCAATTTTCTGGAAATCGGAGAAACAACGGAGTTTGGCACTTAGCAGCACTGAGGCTGAATACATGGCGTTATCAGCGGCGTGCAAGGAAGCTATGGTAATGCGCAGGCTTATCGTTGAAGTCGGTTGCGGTATTGATGGTAATCCAACAGTTGTAAATGGTGACAACCTGAGTGCGCAGGAATTGGCCAGGAATCCTGTACATCATTCACGCAGCAAGCACATAGATATACGATATCATTTTGTGCGACAGATCATTAAGGAAGGGCATGTTACTTTGCAGTACGTTTCGACAAATAATATGATCGCAGATATATTAACAAAGAATTTGTCGAAAAAGAAGCATATTGAGTTTACGAAATTGTTAAATTTGAAGTAATTTTTGTAAACATGCTTGCATTGAGGAAAGGTGTCGAAAATTATCGTTTATGTTACCAATGCATGCATGTCCGAAGTTAAATGCTATGAATATGTTATGTTAAGTATAACAGAGTACAGCAAAATGTCGGTTCAGTTTCTAATAAACATTAACACAGTGAAGAGGTACGTGCGTTTATTTCTTTTCATTTATAACTCTCCGCGTCCGGCTACTGCTGCGGCAAACACACAAACCAATATGTACAACAATCGTTGTTAAGGCACCGGGATCGTTTTCATTTATCAATTTACATACATGAAAGCAAATTTATTTTACAAACAAGAAAGCAAGGCTACCTTCGGCTTGCCGAAGGTTTCATACCCTTGCAGTTATACAAAATATAGAATATATTTGGATGCTGCTGGTTTCTGTGATATTTATTCAACAATTATAACAGTACATCGAATGACCAAACTTGTCTTTGGATGTGGTAAGCCCGATAGCTATATCTTGAAATATAACGTAAATCGGCCGATGACAGCTACACGATATATCAGTCCGATCTGGCCCGTTCCGACTTATTTAATTAAGAAGAATTAAGAAGCTTGTGAGCCAACTTTTATGAAGATAGCTCAATAACAGGGGGACTAATTTGCGTTGCAACAGACAGACAGTCCGTCTGATTGTTCCTATAACAGCTATAGAATATAAACGTCTGAGATATTTAAATGGAAAAACTAAGGGCGGGTTACTGTATAACATTAAAAAGTATTCATAATGTGCGGTATTTACAAGAACAAAACAGGTTTGCATACAAAAACCCTAATTTCAGCCGATTGTTCCTATGGCAGCTATATGTTATAGTGGTCCGATTTTGGATACAATTTTGACAGGACAGCACATTAGGAACGTAATAAGAATAAGATTTGCCAAATCTTGTTGCAATATCTTGAAAAGCAACAAAAATCGGCCGATAGTTTCTATGACAGCTATACGATATATCGGTCCGATCTGGCTCGTTCCGACTTATTTACAGCGCGCAGCAATAAGAAGCTTGTATGCCAAGTTTCATGAAGATAGCTCAAAAACTGAGAGACTAGTTTGCGTTGCAACAGACGGACGGACGGACGGACGGACGGACGGACGGACGGACGGACAGACGGACATCCATTTTTGGACTCCTTTGTTTATGCTGATTCAGAATATATATACTTTATAGGGTCGGAGATGTCTCCTAAGGTGCGTTGCAAACTTCTGGCTAAAATTAATATACCCTCTGCAAGGGTATAACAAGTCGGAAAGGCTACAGTCACGCGTTGACTGTATGAGGCCATGGATTTTCAGTGTACATATACATACATATATTTAAAGTAAACCATAAAAAAAGTAGTGAAGGGACAATGCAAGCAGAATAGACAAGAGTCGATAGCATAAGTTAGAACGAGAGAGAGATATCTATATTTTTGGCGCGTGCCAATTGGCGTGATACAGTTTCCTTCGGCAAATCAAGTAAGCATGTATGTGTTTGTGTTGCGCCGCTTGTAAAACCCTTGCGACGTTGGCGCATCACTGTACATTGGCTGCCGCCAAGAGCTGATGTCGCGCCAGAGTGGCGGCGCGATGTTTTACGCCGCGTTCGCTTGTACACTGTTGAATTCTATTTGCACACCACGCACTGCGAGAAAAGAACCACTTAAAAAAAAAATAATAATATAAAAGAAATAAAATTAATTTAAGAAATATATTATACATTTATAAAATCAAAAACAAGAAAAATAATAGAAAACAACAAAACAATCCACAAACAACTTAACGTCTTTTGTTGTCACATGTTCACTAACCTCTAAATTACTCTCTATTGAATACTTATTTAATTTATGCATTACAATTAAAATCGAAAACATAAAAAAAACTACAAAGCACAGCAGCACTACACGAATGATATACAATCAACACTAAACACCGGGAAACAAGGAAAAGAGGAAACTGCGTAACAGACACACACATACAGATTCTCTTTTATTTTTGAAAGAATACACACATATTATAATACACACAGTTAAACATAGATACATATACATAGTATCACAAAATATAATACAATATATTACTACATTAATATACAAACGAAAACAATACAAACCAAACAAACACCCAAAATTTTCCCTATACCAAAAAAAAAAGAGAACAAAAAACACATACATATTATTAATTATACCTATTTACACCTCATATATTATTACTATTTTATATACACATGCACATTACTTGCAAACAAAATTACAATACACGTAAATGTTAAGAAAAAAAGCCAACACCAGTAACACAGTTAGGGGCAGATTAGGGTTAAGGAGCGGATCAGGTCTATCTGAGATAAGGGAAGCGACAGGAATAAAAGAGAAAGACCAGTCGGTTCCATCCCAAAACAATAATCCCACCAACGCTTGGATTCCGGTAACGCATCAGGGCACTAAGTCCCACCGGTAGCAATTCTTCAATTAACACAAACCTTAATCTACAACAACTACTAACCCTTGTACATCAACTACCAACCTACGAAGGCCCACCTGACAATCTTGATAGATTTATAGACAGAGTAGATCAGCTCCTTTTGTTAGCCTCATCAGTGGACCAAGCAACATGCGGACAGTACTTACTTGGAACTATCCGTGACAAAATTAAAGGCAGGGCAGACGAAGCGCTGAATGTCTGCGATGTACTCCTTAGTTGAGATGACATCAAAGCAAACCTCAAGCGACTATAAGAAATGCTTGTTAGAGAGCTACACAATTTTCCGGACGGACTCACTATGGGGAAATTGTATTACTCAACCGCAAAAATAAGAAGCGAATTAATGTCACTCGCCAGAGAAGCAGACCCTAGTGGACAGTCTCTCGCGGCCAAACGTGACCAATACGACAGATTCTGCCTAAATACATTTTTAGTTGGATTAAAGGACCCACTTAGGTCAGCCATTAGGTATCAAAGGCCAGAGACAATCGAGAAAGCATACGAGTACGGACAGATTGAATTAAACTTCTCTAGAAGCCTGAACCAAGAAAACCGACGACGCGACAGCCCAACATACAGGAATCACCCATACGCGAAAGGACAAACAACTAATAGTGACTACAACAGTCGCTACATACCACGACAACAGAACTATAATAACGGCAACAACGCTCGTCATGATAACACCAACAATGACAATAATAGCCGCTTTATGCAGAGACAACAAAATTTTAACAACAATAATAATAGACGCTTCCCACGTCAAAATAATTCCCATAACGATAGTAATGGTCGGCAAGATAAAAAAACTCTGAACAGGAACCCCTTCCACAATAACGACCAACCAGATCAGACCCTAAGTCACCAAAACAGGAACAACCATAATCCAAGCGCTCCCCTATGAAACATCAACGATGATGCAAATTTTCTAGTAGAAGCATCGGGAAGCCAGTCGGATACATAAGCAAGAAGACTCACGGATGTTCCTTGCCATTTGTTTTCTTATCACGAAACTCCATGGTGTCAAACCCTCTCAAATTCCTTATAGACACAGGATCTACTTACTCTTTCATAAATCCAGCACTTATTAATGAAGATCATATTAAAAAACTAACCTCAGATATCAATATCCACACTGTCCTCAGTACATTCAAAATTCGGGAATATACAGATAAATTAAATTTGAAACAATTCGGAAAAATGATCAATTTTAAGTTCTTATTATTTAATTTCCACCCCCACTTCAATGTTCTCCTAGGCATGGATATCCTATCTAGCCTAAATGCAAAAATAAACTTTGCCGAATCCATACTAGAAACACCAGAAACTGCCATCCCAATCCTCACAAGGGCAAACCTTGTAGACACATTACATAACCTGCCACAAAATACCAAAATGCTACTTCCGCTCCCAGTAAACTTCATGCAGGGAGACTTTATATACGAAACCACAAATTCGGATAATAAACAAGTAGATATGGCTACAGTCGAGCGCTCGACAGTAGGATACCCTTCTCCCAATTTTTAAAATCCGTTACAAACGTGCAACCACACTCATAATTTCAAACAGAAATTTTGCACAAATTCTTCTACTACATATAGCTTTCTCGCTCACACTCACACAGCGACGCACGTTAAGAGTGACGTCGACGTCGGCGTCAACTACTGAAAGCAGCGCGCAGGCTGCTGCTCGTACATTTGTACTGAAAACGTTGACTTGAATAACTTCTGTGTTATTGATCCGATCAGATTGTAATTTGGAGAATATGTTCGTATGGCATATAGCTTTATACATACTAAAGCAGAACTTTATAAGTTTAATAGTTTGCTTAATAATCACAAATTACCAATTTGCGGGGGCGGTGGGCGTGGCATCAAATATTTAACATAAACTTCATCTGCTTGGTAAATTTAGGAACCTCCATACCAAATTTGGTGTCTCTAGCTTTTTTAATAGCTGAGATCTGTTGTCTCAAACAGACAGACGGACAGACGGACATGGCTCAATCGACTCGGCTAGTGATCCTGAGTAAGAATATATATACTTTATGGGGTCTGCCACGCCTCCTTATGCCTGTTACATACATTGCACAAAGTTAGTATACCCTTTTTTGACCATATTCAATGGTCGAAGGGTATAAATATCCATAACAGGCGGTTTATAAACCGCAAACGCAGGATCCGCCTATTTCGAAGTCTGCAATAACTCAGACCAGACCCAAACACTTTACCTCGAGGAACCGTTACAGCATGTCCGCGGCAACAGATACAGAACCGAACGACCAACAATTAAACATTCAGACGGAACACCTCAACAGCGAGGAGAAACAACACATACTCAAACTATGCAAGTCATTCAAAAGACTTCCACAACGAAAATAACCAACTAACGTCCTCTAACGCTGTCAAACACTCTATACTAACAACAGATAATATACCGATTCACACAATATCTTACCGTTACCCATTTGTACATAAAGACGAAGTTCGAAAGCAAATTTCAAAAATGCTCGAACAAAACATCATAAAAAACAGCCATTCCCCCTGGAGTGCACCCGTCTGGGTCGTACCTAAGAAAAGTGACATCATAGGCGAAAAAAAGTGGCGCTTGGTAATCGATTTTCGGAAATTAAATGAGAAGACTGTCTCTGATAGATACCCTATCCCGAACATTGCAGATATACTAGACAGCAAAGGAAAGACCATGTATTTCACAACAATAGACTTAGCAAGTGGCTTTCACCAAATTCAAATGAACCCACGCGACGCGAGCAAGACGGCATTCACCGTCGAAAATGGGCATTACGAGTTCACGAGAATGCCCTTCGGTCTCAAGAACGCCCCTGCCACGTTCCAACGCGTTATGGACAACGTTTTAGGTGATTTAGTCGGTAACGTCTGTCTCGTCTATATCGACGATATAATAGTATTCTCACCCTCACTCCAAAAACATATAGCAGATATTAAATCGGTTTTCTCAAAACTCCAATACGCAAATCTAAAAATCCAACCAAGCAAGTGTAGCTTTTTAAGGAAGGAAATCGACTTCCTGGGACATATCGTAACCCAGGAAGGAGTCAAACCAAACCCACTTAAGATTCAAACCATCAAAGACTTCCCCTGCCCAAAGACAACCAGGGAAATTAAATCATTTTTAGGATTATTAGGATATTACAGGAAATTCATAAAGGACTTCGCGAAAATAACTAAACCTATAACGAGACAGTTAAAAGGGAAGAAATCTATAATAATAGACGATGAATTTAAACAAGCATTCGAAACGTCGAATGTCATATACCCTGATTTCAAAAAACCGTTCACGCTGACCACAGACGCAAGTAATTATGCGATAGGCTCTGTGTTGTCACAAGGCCCAGACACTAATGACAGACCCATATCTTTTGCTAGCAGAACACTATCGGACACGGAAATCCGCTATTCTAAGATAGAGAAAGAAATGCTAGCTATCATTTGGTCTGTAGGTCATTTTAGACCATACCTCTTCGGGCGTAGATTCAAAATAGTCACAGACCATAAGCCCTTAATCTGGCTAGAAAACCTGAAAGGCCAGAATCCAAAACTACTTCGATGGAAAACTATCCTGGCCGCTTACGACTACGAAGTCGTATACAAACAAGTCGGAAAGGGTACAGTCGAGCGCGCCCGACTGTGGTATACCCGCTACAACTTTGCGAAAAAACACATCTCACAGTCTCAAATTTGTTTTTCTAACTCGCCTTATAGTTATCATCGAATTTAAAAGAAGATGTAGCATAATGCTAAAAAATAACAAGTGCATATGGCTACAGTCGAACGCCCGACAGTAGGATACCCTTCTCCCAATTTTCTTAATCTGTTACAAACGTGTAACTACACTACATATAGATTTCTCGCTCACACTCACACAGCGACGCACGTTAAAAATGACGTCGACGTCGGCGTCAACTACTGAAAGCAGCGCGCAGGCTGCTGCTCGTACATTTGTATTGAAAACGTTGACTTGAGTAACTTCTGTGTTATTGGTCCGATCAAATTGTAATTTGGAGAATGTGCTCATATGGCATAAAGCATTATACATACCAAAGCAGTCTTATAAATTTAATACTTTGCTTAATACTCGTAAATTACCGATTTGCGGGGGCGGTGGGCGTGGCACCAAACATTTGAAATAAACTTCACCTGCTTGGGAAATATAAGAACCTCCATGCCAAATTTGGAGTCTCTAGCTCTTTTAATAGCTGAGATCCGTTGTCTCAAACAAACAGACGGACAGACAGACGGACATGGCTCAATCGACTCGGCTAGTGATCCTGAGTAAGAATATATATACTTTATGGGGTCTGCCACGCCTCCTTATGCCTGTTACATACATTTCACAAAGTTAGTATACGCTTTTTTGACCATTTTCAATGGTCGAAGGGTATAATAAGAACAGAAAGAAAAGCAAAAAAAAAATGTATGCCCCTGATGGGATTCGAGCCGTGGAACCTCAAAAAGCTTCTAACAATGCAGTTTGCAACTATAACCACTATGCCACTAGCACATTATTATTTGAACCGGCAAAGTTGCCTTATGAGACCATTCAGCTTGTCGTACAGGACAAAAACTAATACCAACTCACTCACTTCTCTTCCCATAAAATTCTTCTTAATCAAATGCATTTAATACTAAACTTAAAATATTTTAAATACTTGAAAAAAAACAAGAAAGCAAGGCTACCTTCGGCTTGCCGAAGGTTTTATACCCTTGCAGTTGTACACAGCTATATGTAATAGTACTCAGATTTTCATAAAGTTGCAACAGGTACCTTCATTAGGCCGATCGTTGATCGTTATAAGATATAAAACATCGATTTTGATGAAACTTTATTATTAAGGACATACTTAGATTTGGATGTGGTAAGCCTGATAGCTGTATCTTGAAATATAACGAAAATCGACCGATAGGCTCCATGACAGCATTAAAAAGTATTGATAATGTGCAGTATTTCCAAAAACAAAACAGGTTTGCATACAAAAACCCTAATTTCAGCCTATTGTTCCTATGGCAGCTATATGTTATAGCGGTCCGATTTTGATACAATTTAGACAGCACATTAGGAACGTAATAAGAATAAGATTTGCCAAATCTTGTTGCAATATCTTGAAAAACAACAAAAATCGGCCGATAGTTTCTATGACAGCTATACGATATATCGGTCCGATCTGGCTCGTTCCGACTTATTTACAGCGCGCAGCAATAAGAAGCTTGTATGCCAAGTTTCATGAAGATAGCTCAAAAACTGAGAGACTAGTTTGCGTTGCAACAGACGGACGGACGGACAGACGGACATCCATTTTTGGACTCCTCTGTTTATGCTGATTCAGAATATATATACTTTATAGGGTCGGAGATGTCTCCTAAGGTGCGTTGCAAACTTCTGGCTAAAATTAATATACCCTCTGCAAGGGTATAACAAGTGGGTAGGGCTACAGTCGAACGCCCGACAGTAGGATACCCTTCTCCCAATTTTTAAAATCCGTTACAAACGTGTAACCACACTCATAATTTCAAACAGAAATTCTGCTCAAATACTTTTCTTCATATAGCTTACTCGCTCGCACTCACACAGCGACGCGCGTAAAGCGTAAAGCGGCGAGACGCAACGTCGAAGTCAACTCCAAGCAGCGCGCCCGCTGCTGCTCGTACATTTGTATTGAAAACGTTGACTTGAATAACTTCTGTGTTACTGGTCCGATCGGATTGTAATTTGGAGAATTTGTTCATATGGCATTTAGCATTATACATACTAAAGCAGAACTTTATAAGTTTAATAGTTTGCTTAATAATCACAAATTACCGATTTGCGGGGGCGGTGGGCGTGGCATCAAACATTTGAAATAAACTTTGTCTGCCTATTATATGTAGGAACCTCCATATCAAATTTGGTGTCTCTAACTTTTTTAATAGCTGAGATCTGTTGTCTCATACAGACGGACATGTCTCAATCGACTCGGCTAGTGATCCTGAGCAAGAATATATATACTTTATGGGGTCTGCCACGCCTCCTTATGCCTGTTACATACATTGCACAAAGTTAGTATACCCTTTTTTTCAGACAGATTTCAGAAAACTCGGACCCGTACCGAGTGGGATTCGAACCCGTACCCCATTTTATTAACAACGTTAACTCCTTTTCTCCCATTTTAAGGTCATTTATTGAGTTCAGTGGTTCTTGTTGGGCAAGGCATAATCGCTGGATAGTATTAGCAATCAAGGATTGAACGTTGCATGCTGCTAAGGACTCCGTGACAGTCATTTTAGCATAACATTCTTTTTTACACTCCTTAATTTTTATCATAGGAAGGTAACAGATTTTTTACGACTTTATTAATTGTTTGACGTATTGTGTCATATTGATTGACAGATAAATTAGCATCTTGAATCATACTCAACGCTTCTTCAGTAGATATGCATGGTTCCCTTAAATTTTGACTTTGAAAATTTTTTAATTTGGTACCTTTATTTGGAGGATTTACTGTTAATTCTTTAACAATTGCAGAAGAATTGAGTTTACCTTCCTTAAATAGGTTAGCTTGTTTGGCAACTGCATTTTCATCAGGGCTACTAGAATCAATAAGATTTCGTACCTTTCTTCTTTTGGTCCGATCGCAGCAATCCTCAAAGTTTTTTCTTGGTCTCCCAGGCTTCGACAAAGAAGAAATTTCTTGCGATGCCGTGGGCGATAATATCAAATTTCCACTCAACCAAACTTTATTTTTGTCTTTTAAGTCTTTTTTAGAACTTTCAGAATTGTTAATTAAATGATGATAATGAAAAACAAGTGGATATGGCTACAGTCGAGCGCCCGACAGTAGGATACCCTTCTCCCAATTTTTAAAATCCGTTACAAACGTGTAACCACACTCATAATTTCAAACACAAATACTTCTACTACATATAGCTTTCTAGCTCACACTCACACAGCGACGCACGTTAAGAGTGACGTCGACGTCGACGTCAACTGCTAAAGTGGCGCGCAGGCTGCTGCTCGTACATTTGTACTGAAAACGTTGACTTGAATAACTTCTGTGTTATTGGTCCGATCGAATTGCTATTTGGAGAATATGTTCGTATGATATATAACTTTATACATACCAAAGCAGAACTTTATAAGTTTAATAGTTTGCCTAATAATCACAAATTACCGATTTGCGGGGGCGGTGGGCGTGGCATCAAACATTTAACATAAACTTTATCTGCTTGGGAAATTTAGGAACCTACATACCAAATTTGGTGTCTCTAGCTTTTTTAATAGCTAAGATCCGTTGTCTCAAACAGACAGACGGACAGCCGGACAGACGGACAGACAGACGGACATGTCTCAATCGACTCGGCTAGTGATCCTGAGCAAAAATATATATACTTTGTGGGGTCTGCCACGCCTCCTTATGCCTGTTACATACATTGCACAAAGTTAGTATACCCTTTTTTGACCATTTTCAAGGTCGAAGGGTATAACAAGAAAGCAAGGCTACCTTCGGCTTGCCGAAGGTTTTATACCCTTGCAGTTATACTAAATATAAAATAAATTTGGATTGCTGCTGGTTTCCGTGGTATTAATTAAACAATTATAATAGTACATCGAATGACCAAATTCTGATATGGATGTGATAAGCCTGATAGCTATATCTTGAAAAATAAACAAAATTGGCTGATATGTAACATGACAGCCTTACAATGTATCGGTCCGATCTTGCCCGTTCAGCTATAGAGTATAAACGTCTGAGATATTTAAATGGAAAGACTAAGGGCGGGTTACTGTATAACATTAAAAAGTATTGATAATGTGCAGTATTTCCAAAAACAAAACAGGTTTGCATACAAAAACCCTAATTTCAGCCTATTGTTCCTATGGCAGCTATATGTTATAGCGGTCCGATTTTGATACAATTTAGACAGCACATTAGGAACGTAATAAGAATAAGATTTGCCAAATCTTGTTGCAATATCTTGAAAAACAACAAAAATCGGCCGATAGTTTCTATGACAGCTATACGATATATCGGTCCGATCTGGCTCGTTCCGACTTATTTACAGCGCGCAGCAATAAGAAGCTTGTATGCCAAGTTTCATGAAGATAGCTCAAAAACTGAGAGACTAGTTTGCGTTGCAACAGACGGACGGACGGACAGACGGACATCCATTTTTGGACTCCTCTGTTTATGCTGATTCAGAATATATATACTTTATAGGGTCGGAGATGTCTCCTAAGGTGCGTTGCAAACTTCTGGCTAAAATTAATATACCCTCTGCAAGGGTATAACAAGTGGGTAGGGCTACAGTCGAACGCCCGACAGTAGGATACCCTTCTCCCAATTTTTAAAATCCGTTACAAACGTGTAACCACACTCATAATTTCAAACAGAAATTCTGCTCAAATACTTTTCTTCATATAGCTTACTCGCTCGCACTCACACAGCGACGCGCGTAAAGCGTAAAGCGGCGAGACGCAACGTCGAAGTCAACTCCAAGCAGCGCGCCCGCTGCTGCTCGTACATTTGTATTGAAAACGTTGACTTGAATAACTTCTGTGTTACTGGTCCGATCGGATTGTAATTTGGAGAATTTGTTCATATGGCATTTAGCATTATACATACTAAAGCAGAACTTTATAAGTTTAATAGTTTGCTTAATAATCACAAATTACCGATTTGCGGGGGCGGTGGGCGTGGCATCAAACATTTGAAATAAACTTTGTCTGCCTATTATATGTAGGAACCTCCATATCAAATTTGGTGTCTCTAACTTTTTTAATAGCTGAGATCTGTTGTCTCATACAGACGGACATGTCTCAATCGACTCGGCTAGTGATCCTGAGCAAGAATATATATACTTTATGGGGTCTGCCACGCCTCCTTATGCCTGTTACATACATTGCACAAAGTTAGTATACCCTTTTTTCAGACAGATTTCAGAAAACTCGGACCCGTACCGAGTGGGATTCGAACCCGTACCCCATTTTATTAACAACGTTAACTCCTTTTCTCCCATTTTAAGGTCATTTATTGAGTTCAGTGGTTCTTGTTGGGCAAGGCATAATCGCTGGATAGTATTAGCAATCAAGGATTGAACGTTGCATGCTGCTAAGGACTCCGTGACAGTCATTTTAGCATAACATTCTTTTTTACACTCCTTAATTTTATCATAGGAAGGTAACAGATTTTTTACGACTTTATTAATTGTTTGACGTATTGTGTCATATTGATTGACAGATAAATTAGCATCTTGAATCATACTCAACGCTTCTTCAGTAGATATGCATGGTTCCCTTAAATTTTGACTTTGAAAATTTTTTAATTTGGTACCTTTATTTGGAGGATTTACTGTTAATTCTTTAACAATTGCAGAAGAATTGAGTTTACCTTCCTTAAATAGGTTAGCTTGTTTGGCAACTGCATTTTCATCAGGGCTACTAGAATCAATAAGATTTCGTACCTTTCTTCTTTTGGTCCGATCGCAGCAATCCTCAAAGTTTTTTCTTGGTCTCCCAGGCTTCGACAAAGAAGAAATTTCTTGCGATGCCGTGGGCGATAATATCAAATTTCCACTCAACCAAACTTTATTTTTGTCTTTTAAGTCTTTTTTAGAACTTTCAGAATTGTTAATTAAATGATGATAATGAAAAACAAGTGGATATGGCTACAGTCGAGCGCCCGACAGTAGGATACCCTTCTCCCAATTTTTAAAATCCGTTACAAACGTGTAACCACACTCATAATTTCAAACACAAATACTTCTACTACATATAGCTTTCTAGCTCACACTCACACAGCGACGCACGTTAAGAGTGACGTCGACGTCGACGTCAACTGCTAAAGTGGCGCGCAGGCTGCTGCTCGTACATTTGTACTGAAAACGTTGACTTGAATAACTTCTGTGTTATTGGTCCGATCGAATTGCTATTTGGAGAATATGTTCGTATGATATATAACTTTATACATACCAAAGCAGAACTTTATAAGTTTAATAGTTTGCCTAATAATCACAAATTACCGATTTGCGGGGGCGGTGGGCGTGGCATCAAACATTTAACATAAACTTTATCTGCTTGGGAAATTTAGGAACCTACATACCAAATTTGGTGTCTCTAGCTTTTTTAATAGCTAAGATCCGTTGTCTCAAACAGACAGACGGACAGCCGGACAGACGGACAGACAGACGGACATGTCTCAATCGACTCGGCTAGTGATCCTGAGCAAAAATATATATACTTTGTGGGGTCTGCCACGCCTCCTTATGCCTGTTACATACATTGCACAAAGTTAGTATACCCTTTTTTGACCATTTTCAAGGTCGAAGGGTATAACAAGAAAGCAAGGCTACCTTCGGCTTGCCGAAGGTTTTATACCCTTGCAGTTATACTAAATATAAAATAAATTTGGATTGCTGCTGGTTTCCGTGGTATTAATTAAACAATTATAATAGTACATCGAATGACCAAATTCTGATATGGATGTGATAAGCCTGATAGCTATATCTTGAAAAATAAACAAAATTGGCTGATATGTAACATGACAGCCTTACAATGTATCGGTCCGATCTTGCCCGTTCAGCTATAGAGTATAAACGTCTGAGATATTTAAATGGAAAGACTAAGGGCGGGTTACTGTATAACATTAAAAAGTATTGATAATGTGCAGTATTTCCAAAAACAAAACAGGTTTGCATACAAAAACCCTAATTTCAGCCTATTGTTCCTATGGCAGCTATATGTTATAGCGGTCCGATTTTGATACAATTTAGACAGCACATTAGGAACGTAATAAGAATAAGATTTGCCAAATCTTGTTGCAATATCTTGAAAAACAACAAAAATCGGCCGATAGTTTCTATGACAGCTATACGATATATCGGTCCGATCTGGCTCGTTCCGACTTATTTACAGCGCGCAGCAATAAGAAGCTTGTATGCCAAGTTTCATGAAGATAGCTCAAAAACTGAGAGACTAGTTTGCGTTGCAACAGACGGACGGACGGACAGACGGACATCCATTTTTGGACTCCTCTGTTTATGCTGATTCAGAATATATATACTTTATAGGGTCGGAGATGTCTCCTAAGGTGCGTTGCAAACTTCTGGCTAAAATTAATATACCCTCTGCAAGGGTATAACAAGTGGGTAGGGCTACAGTCGAACGCCCGACAGTAGGATACCCTTCTCCCAATTTTTAAAATCCGTTACAAACGTGTAACCACACTCATAATTTCAAACAGAAATTCTGCTCAAATACTTTTCTTCATATAGCTTACTCGCTCGCACTCACACAGCGACGCGCGTAAAGCGTAAAGCGGCGAGACGCAACGTCGAAGTCAACTCCAAGCAGCGCGCCCGCTGCTGCTCGTACATTTGTATTGAAAACGTTGACTTGAATAACTTCTGTGTTACTGGTCCGATCGGATTGTAATTTGGAGAATTTGTTCATATGGCATTTAGCATTATACATACTAAAGCAGAACTTTATAAGTTTAATAGTTTGCTTAATAATCACAAATTACCGATTTGCGGGGGCGGTGGGCGTGGCATCAAACATTTGAAATAAACTTTGTCTGCCTATTATATGTAGGAACCTCCATATCAAATTTGGTGTCTCTAACTTTTTTAATAGCTGAGATCTGTTGTCTCATACAGACGGACATGTCTCAATCGACTCGGCTAGTGATCCTGAGCAAGAATATATATACTTTATGGGGTCTGCCACGCCTCCTTATGCCTGTTACATACATTGCACAAAGTTAGTATACCCTTTTTTTCAGACAGATTTCAGAAAACTCGGACCCGTACCGAGTGGGATTCGAACCCGTACCCCATTTTATTAACAACGTTAACTCCTTTTCTCCCATTTTAAGGTCATTTATTGAGTTCAGTGGTTCTTGTTGGGCAAGGCATAATCGCTGGATAGTATTAGCAATCAAGGATTGAACGTTGCATGCTGCTAAGGACTCCGTGACAGTCATTTTAGCATAACATTCTTTTTTACACTCCTTAATTTTATCATAGGAAGGTAACAGATTTTTTACGACTTTATTAATTGTTTGACGTATTGTGTCATATTGATTGACAGATAAATTAGCATCTTGAATCATACTCAACGCTTCTTCAGTAGATATGCATGGTTCCCTTAAATTTTGACTTTGAAAATTTTTTAATTTGGTACCTTTATTTGGAGGATTTACTGTTAATTCTTTAACAATTGCAGAAGAATTGAGTTTACCTTCCTTAAATAGGTTAGCTTGTTTGGCAACTGCATTTTCATCAGGGCTACTAGAATCAATAAGATTTCGTACCTTTCTTCTTTTGGTCCGATCGCAGCAATCCTCAAAGTTTTTTCTTGGTCTCCCAGGCTTCGACAAAGAAGAAATTTCTTGCGATGCCGTGGGCGATAATATCAAATTTCCACTCAACCAAACTTTATTTTTGTCTTTTAAGTCTTTTTTAGAACTTTCAGAATTGTTAATTAAATGATGATAATGAAAAACAAGTGGATATGGCTACAGTCGAGCGCCCGACAGTAGGATACCCTTCTCCCAATTTTTAAAATCCGTTACAAACGTGTAACCACACTCATAATTTCAAACACAAATACTTCTACTACATATAGCTTTCTAGCTCACACTCACACAGCGACGGACGTTAAGAGTGACGTCGACGTCGACGTTAACTGCTAAAGTGTCGCGCAGGCTGCTGCTCGTACATTTGTACTGAAAACGTTGACTTGAATAACTTCTGTGTTATTGGTCCGATCGAATTGTAATTTGGAGAATATGTTCGTTAGGCATATAGCTTTATACATACCAAAGCAGAACTTTATAAGTTTAATAGTTTGCCTAATAATCACAAATTACCGATTTGCGGGGGCGGTGGGCGTGGCATCAAACATTTAACATAAACTTTATCTGCTTGGGAAATTTAGGAACCTACATACCAAATTTGGTGTCTCTAGCTTTTTTAATAGCTAAGATCCGTTGTCTCAAACAGACAGACGGACAGCCGGACAGACGGACAGACAGACGGACATGTCTCAATCGACTCGGCTAGTGATCCTGAGCAAAAATATATATACTTTGTGGGGTCTGCCACGCCTCCTTATGCCTGTTACATACATTGCACAAAGTTAGTATACCCTTTTTTGACCATTTTCAAGGTCGAAGGGTATAACAAGAAAGCAAGGCTACCTTCGGCTTGCCGAAGGTTTTATACCCTTGCAGTTATACTAAATATAAAATAAATTTGGATTGCTGCTGGTTTCCGTGGTATTAATTAAACAATTATAATAGTACATCGAATGACCAAATTCTGATATGGATGTGATAAGCCTGATAGCTATATCTTGAAAAATAAACAAAATTGGCTGATATGTAACATGACAGCCTTACAATGTATCGGTCCGATCTTGCCCGTTCAGCTATAGAGTATAAACGTCTGAGATATTTAAATGGAAAGACTAAGGGCGGGTTACTGTATAACATTAAAAAGTATTGATAATGTGCTGTATTTCCAAGAACAAAACAGGTTTGTATACAAAAACCCTAATTTCAGCCGATTGTTCCTATGGCAGCTATATGTTATAGTGGTCCGATTTTGATACAATTTTGACAGGACAGCACATTAGGAACGTAATAAGAATAAGATTTGCCAAATCTTGTTGCAATATCTTGAAAAACAACAAAAATCGGCCGATAGTTTCTATGACAGCTATACGATATATCGGTCCGATCTGGCTCGTTCCGACTTATTTACAGCGCGCAGCAATAAGAAGCTTATATGCCAAGTTTCATGAAGATAGCTCAAAAACTGAGAGACTAGTTTGCGTTGCAACAGACGGACGGACGGACAGACGGACATCCATTTTTGGACTCCTTTGTTTATGCTGATTCAGAATATATATACTTTATAGGGTCGGAGATGTCTCCTAATGTGCGTTGCAACTTCTGGCTAAAATTAATATACCCTCTGCAAGGGTATAAAAATGGCGAATTAATACTGCAGAAGGAAAAGAAGCCATGCTGCATAGAAAAGCCCAAATCCAAAACTATTTTCGGTTAAAAATGGGTCTATTGGTGGACATACCCAGAAGCGGAGGAAGTGGCACTTCAAATGATGGTAATACGGCCAGAGCATTTTCAATAACCCGAAAATGTCGGCCAAAATTACGGGAATAAATGAAAATGTTTTAGTCCGTTGTGCAACATTGCTACAATGTATGGCATCTGGTTACAAATCAACGTAACCAAATTTGGTGAATTTGCACTTGACACTGCCAAAGATCTTATTAAACTATATCCCTGGTACTATCTTCCTCCCTCACTACACAAAGTGTTGGTTCATGGTCCAGAGGTTATAAATTATGCACTTTTGCCAATCAGCGGAGCTATCTGAAGAAGCTGCAGAGTCCAAAAATAAGGACATAAGAATGTTTCGAAAACAGAACACTCGGAAGATGTCACGCATAGCTACTAACACGGCGTTAATAAATAGATTGCTTCTGAGCTCAGATCCATTTCTTACTGGCCAAAGAAAACTCCCTTGCACAAAAAAGAGTATTTTATTAAAATCAGTATATGATCTTTTAGATGGCACACAATTATTCAATTAAATTTAAATTTAAACTAATTTAATTTTTGTTATACCCTTCGACCATTGAAAATGGTCAAAAAAGGGTATACTAACTTTGTGCAATGTATGTAACAGGCATAAGGAGGCGTGGCAGACCCCACAAAGTATATATATTCTTGCTCAGGATCACTAGCCGAGTCGATTGAGACATGTCCGTCTGTCTGTCCGTCTGTATGAGACAACAGATCTCAGCTATTAAAAAAGCTAGAGACACAAAATTTGGTATGGAGGTTCCTATATATAATAGGCAGACAAAGTTTATTTCAAATGATTGATGCCACGCCCACCGCCCACGCAAATCGGTAATTTACGATTGTTAAGCAAAGTATTAAACTTATAAAGTTCTGCTTTGGTATGTATAAAGCTATATGCCTAACGAACATATTCTCCAAATTACAATTCGATCGGACCAATAACACAGAAGTTATTCAAGTCAACGTTTTCAGTACAAATGTACGAGCAGCAGCCTGCGCGACACTTTAGCAGTTAACGTCGACGTCGACGTCACTCTTAACGTCCGTCGCTGTGTGAGTGTGAGCGAGAAAGCTATATGTAGTAGAAGTATTTGTGCAAAATTTCTGTTTGAAATTATGAGTGTGGTTACACGTTTGTAACGGATTTTTATACCCGCTACTCATAGAGTAGAAGGGTATTATAACTTTGATCAAACCGAAAATGTATGTAACAGGCAGAAGGAGACATCTCCGACCCCATAAAGTATATATATTCTTAATCAGTATCAACAGCCGAGTCGATATAGCCATGTCCGTCTGTCCGTCTGTCCGTCTGTCCGTCTGTCCGTCCGTCCGTCTGTCCGTCTGTCCGTCTGTCCGTCTGTCTGTCCGTCCGTCCGTGTGAACACCTGGATCTCAGCTATTATAAGAGCTAGAGCTACCAAATTTTGTGACAATATGTGTTATTACTGTACGCTTATCAAGTTTATTTTAGATTTTTGCCACGCCTCCACCCGCCCCTATAAATTGAAAAAAAATAGACTACAACTGCAATATTAGCTCTACAGTTACAGTTTTTAATATACGTCATAAATACCATATTGCGGACGTTTCGTAAAAATTTCAGTAAGATTGGACTATAAATATGGAAGATATTAAAGAAATAGTAGTGCCATGTGACCACGTGTTTTGTCTGTTTTATTATGTTAGATATGCAAAATATGCAGGTTCAACTCCGGCGGCAAGCACTTTTTTTTTCAATTATATGTACTAAAGTTATTTGCACTGATCATTATTGCAATTTTATAGTAGATTCATAGAAGGCGCAGTGGCCGAGTGGATGTGGTCGTTGACTGTGAACCGAAAGGGTACGGGTTCGAATCCTACTCGGTTCGATTCTAGCGGGTTTTTTGAAATTTTCTTTTTTCAAGTATTTAAAATATTTTAAGTTTAGTATTTAATGCATTTGATTAAAATGAATTTTATGGGAAGTAAGTTGGTATTAGTTTTTGTCTTGTACGACAAGCTGAATGGTCTCATAATGCAACTTTGCCGGTCCAAATAATAATGTGCTAATGGCGGAGTGGTTATAGTTGCAAACTACATTTTGCAAGCTTTTTTGAGGTTCTACGGTTCGAACGGGCATACATTTTTTTTTTTTTTTTTTTTTTTTTTAGCATAATGCTACATCTTCTTTTAAAATCGATGATAACGATAAGGCGAGTTAGAAAAACAAATTTGAGACTGTGGGATGTGTTTTTTCGCAATGTTGTAGCGGGTATACCACAGTCGGGCGCGCTCGACTGTAGCCTTTCCGACTTGTTAAAATTGGGAGAAGGGTATCCTACTGTCGGGCGTTCGACTGTAGCCCTACCCACTTGTTATACCCTTGCAGAGGGTATATTAATTTTAGCCAGAAGTTTGCAACGCACCTTAGGAGACATCTCCGACCCTATAAAGTATATATATTCTGAATCAGCATAAACAAAGGAGTCCAAAAATGGATGTCCGTCTGTCCGTCCGTCCGTCCGTCCGTCCGTCCGTCTGTTGCAACGCAAACTAGTCTCTCAGTTTTTGAGCTATCTTCATGAAACTTGGCATACAAGCTTCTTATTGCTGCGCGCTGTAAATAAGTCGGAACGAGCCAGATCGGACCGATATATCGTATAGCTGTCATAGAAACTATCGGCCGATTTTTGTTGCTTTTCAAGATATTGCAACAAGATTTGGCAAATCTTATTCTTATTACGTTCCTAATGTGCTGTCAAAATCGTATCAAAATCGGACCACAATAACATATAGTTGCCATAGGAACAATCGGCTGTCTGTTGCAACGCAAATTAGTCCCCCAGTTATTGAGCTATCTTCATAAAAGTTGGCTCACAAGCTTCTTAATTATGCCTTCATTAAATAAGTCGGAACGGGCCAGATTGGACTGATATATCGAACAGCTGTCATGGAGCCTATCGGTCGATTTTCTTTATATTTCAAGATATAGCTATCAGGCTTACCACATCCAAATCTAAGTATGTCCTTAATAATAAAGTATCATCAAAATCGAAGTTAACTTATAACGATCAACGATCGGCCTAATGAAGGTACCTGTTGCAATTTTATGAAAATCTGAGTACTATTACATATAGCTGTGTACAACTGCAAGGGTATAAAACCTTCGGCAATCCGAAGGTAGCCTTGCTTTCTTGTTTTTTTTTAATTATTATTTTTTTTTCAAACAAAATCACGATTTTTTACTGATTGTTCCTATAGCAGATATATGATATAGCATATAATTTTCGCTAAGCTCGCCCTGGATATATATACTAATTTCGTTGCAAAATAATTAAAAACAAAAAAGTTTTCCATACTAGCACTTAATTTCAAACTGATCGTTCATATGACAGCTATATGATATAGTGCTCCGATCCGTCTGATATTTATATATTATCCTACTATAAATTAATAAAAATTTTGTGCAAAGTTTCAAGCCTCTACCTTAACTATAAGTATTTATGGCCGCCCTCTCCATACAACAGGAACCAGTGTGCATCCTGGTCTACTATTATATAGCTGTGAAAAGGACTGAAAAATTGCTAATATTAACCTACTCTTGCCAACACCTGCTCCGCCGCCTACGAGCTCGTGAAATATAACATTGTGTTTTGCATTATGCAAAACATGGGAAAAAAGGTTTTTTGTTTAATATTTACAGACCTAACAATAGTTGCTTAAGCTTGGGGCGATATTATTGGCGGGAGCTTAATTATTCGGATAGTATTATCTGAATTCTCAGGGTTATCCGTATTGGCATTTAAGTTGAAAAGATTCGTTTGAGAACTTATATCAGGGATTGCTAAAGCCCTGAACTGACTGTCTAAGCTATCAACCTGATTCTCTTCATTAGAATTTTGTTCGGCTTCTATGACACGTCTTCTAAATTTTCCAAAACATTAAACTGCTTAAATTTAAAACCTATCGATTCTAAATTTGCAATATAAACCTCCTCACAATTGATATTGAGTAAATCTACCTGTTCATCTCTCCACGGAAAATATAACATAATTAATTCCCTAAAGTAGTTCGCTCTATTAAACTTCCTAAATCTTATAATTGCTGGCTTGGTCCTTTCCCTAATAAAACCACTGCTATCGCGGAGAGGATAAAACAACCTGCCTAGGACCTCAGTTTCTTCATCATCCTCGTTCTCAGACCCTTGGCGAGTTGCTCTACAAGTTTTAGAATAATTGTAGTTTGAAGCAAAATCGGCTAAATACATGCCTTTGAGACTATCTGGGCGCTGGATATAATGATCCAGCAAACCCAAAACAAAAATGTCAGGTGAATCCTGATCCAAATTTTCCAACTGTTGTTTAGGCTTGAGCATTCGAACTCTGTGCTCTGGTCGGGAAGTATTAATATACACTTCGGCGTTGCTAGTCTCCGACAAACGCATGCCTAAACAACAGTAAGCGGCTTCCTGAGCAGAAATCTCAGTACCGGAAATAAATTTATGCTCAATATGCTGTAGTTTCTACCTGATGCTGAAATTTCGGCCGTGAATCTCGTTCACAGCTTCACGCATCAGCTTAGAAATTCCCCTTTGGGATTTATTAATATAATTAATAATATAACTACAGCAGGCATACGGATCCAATATGAACTGAATGTCCATGTTGGCCCTTTGCATTGCAAGTATGTGTTATATAAGTATGTGTTATAGACGTTAACATTGATGGATGCAAATGTTCTCTTCAACAGAATTTGTGGCTTTTTCAAGCCAGACCTAATAGCTAACAAATAGTCCTCGTAACTGAGGCTCACTTGATCGTGAGAAAGGAAATTTTCAAAAACACTGAGATTTTGAATTATTTCAGAGTCGAAGGGATAATTTAAAACGGCTTGAATTTTTTTTTAAATTCTCGCAGTGAAGAGAATAATTTTCCGAATTTTCGACAAGGGGTCGAAGAATTTCGGTTTGTGGCATGGGAAAATACGGAATACCGATCACTTCACGCCTACACGAATGTCCGTGATTGTGCTTCTGATATTCAATATACTAAGCTAGCTCCGTATTTGTGGCATCAGTGGTAATAAATTGATCAATGAACGCTATTACGGAATTAATAGTCTAGGGGGCATCTTTCAGCCCAAAATTTGAAGCATCTTCTTCTGTAACTCGTTGTCTATCTACGGTTTCTTTTAAAATAACTAACAATTCAGACGCAGACAAGGTGATGAAAAAGGTTGGCAGACCGAATTGGCGAGTCATTGCCCTTACCTTCTTCTTTTCCGCTTCCCAATGAGCAGGAGATGTGCGAATACCTTTTAGGACCCTATAACCCTCATCATGGAGAATTATTCCATTCTGCTCTGCTTTCTTAAACAAATCGACATATTGTTGCGAATTTGAATGAGCTCGAACTTCATATAGTTAAATAAGAGTTTATCTATTCTACATGCTCTTCTATTCCTCTTCGGAGCTCTGATCTTACAATTTTTGAAAATGTAAGAGAAGAAAGTCTTTTCTTGCCAACATACAGAGTAGGAAAAGATAACTCTTCTGAGTCTGCATCGAGAATCATGTCTAGGGGTCTTTGGCCTTCGCCAGGAGCAAGGGTGATTCTCTGGATGGCAACACTATCTGCCTGATTGTTCTCAAGCAGCGTTTCCTGACCCCCAGGATTGAGCTCCTCTATCTCAACAACATCTTGTGCATGTGTTGGATCACAGACAATTTGCTCAAATCCCTCCACTACCTCTGCGTCTGCTTGAGATGCTATGAATGGAACAGTATCGGTTGTATTAGAAGCCAACCACTGTTCGTTAAGAACTACACTATGCTTCCTATAAGGATCTGTGTTAACTGAATACCTAATTGCTTCAGCAATTTTTAGGGGTCGAATAGTTTTTGCCATGAAATCATGGCTATATTGCATTCTACGTTTGAGGTGGAGCTGAACAACCTCGGCCTCATGAAAAGCTCGTGGGAGGGATGTCACGATATTGCTTATCGGAATTGGAACATTGACAACAGCTCCTTTGATTGCACTTTGGCGCTCATGACCTAACGACTTTATAATCATAAAGGGCAAACAAGGAGAAATAAGGCGTTCCTCTAATGAAGTAAGGCCTTTAAGGCATTCAGGCAAATCTGGGAAATCTAATCCATTTAAAATGAAAGATTTTGGCTTAATACCAGATCTAATATTGCGGCAGCATGTTTTGCAAAATGTTAGACAATTGTCAGAGGAAGGGTACTGACTTTCAATAACGAAAATTTCCGCACTAAATTCGCAATTATTTTCTATGAAAGAACGTGGTATCCTAGCAACTTGATGAGGAAACCACATGCCTTTACATGAAAGGCAAATTTTAACTTAACAACCCTATCAAAATTCTCCATAAGTGATTCTAGGATCGTAGGACTAGTTAGCCTATCGTCCTCTAAGCCTTTCACACGTTCTCCTCTATTGTGGGCAGCATTACGACGGTTTTCTATTTCCCTGTTTTGACTATTTTCCCTATACTGGCTAACTCTTTGACTAAGCCTTCTTAAGGCATCGACTGCTGCTTGTCGTGCTAACAACCGAGCACTTCGGCGTGCTGCAGTATTCCGCACTTGCTCAACAATCCTCCGCGTAAGATTGTTCCTAACAACTTGTGATCTACTAACTCTATCTAATTCTCTTTCTAAAATTCGACGCTCTACATCTGTCCTTACCTTGCCGTGTTCCGTCGCTGTTCGTTAATTCTGTACTGCGAGTCCAGTCTTCATCTACGTCTGTGCAATCTATCATTATCTCGCTCATTCTGCCTAAAAGTTGTGTCTGTTCGTCGATGTCTCCTGAACCTAGAATTGCCTATTTGTTTCACTGTCCTATATTCTAAATTTGTCCTACGGTTCGACCTACGTAATCTATCAGCCTGCTGCTCGGGCCGCCTAAAATTTGTGTCTGTTCGTCGTAGTCTTCGTAAATAAGTATTACTTTCTTTTTCAGCTGCCCTATACTCTGGATTTTGTCTACGGTTCGTCCTACGTAACCTATCAGCCGTCCGCTCAGGCTGCCTTAAACTTGTGTCAGTTCGTCTTTGTCTCCTAATCTGTAAGTCCCTTATTCGTTCGTTAGTTCTGTAGTCTAAGTCCTGTCTGCGAATTGATCTCCGTAGAGTATTAATTCCTGCTCCACCTGTCTAACAACACTATCCGTACGTCTCTGGCTCATATTTTCTGCATTGGCAGCTTGCTCGCTCACTCGAATACGCGTTTAGCGTCTTCGAGTTGCGCGCTGCTGACTATTGCCAATCTGTTCTTGTTCCCTATACTCTTGGTCTGCTCTACGATCTCTCTGTGAGTTGAAATTTCTTTCCCTTTCCTCCTGCACATATTCAATATTTTCCCTATTTGTTCTGTTGTTTCTCAATTGTCTTCTACGTGACCTTTGAGAAGCAGATTGTCTGTTAAGACGAGGCATTTTATAATAATTTATTTTATAATAATTTATATTTATTAATTGATTGCACTACACTACTTGACAGCTTAATAAATATGTACGTACTATTTGGATATACACATGCACTTATTGCTTACGTTTGCATTTGTATATATGTACATACCAGAGAACTGCAACATGCACACATTTACACCACTTAAAAATGTATAAAATTTTTGCCACTCGATTATCATTTTGCACTGGCCGCACATAGCCCACGCCTCAAGCCGCGTAACCCACTGATGGGAAGAGCCAGAAGTAGCAGGAGCCTCTACAAGCAAGAGCCGTAAACGGCAGGAGACGCAACAAACAAGAACGTTTTGGAAAAGAAAACAAGAGCCGTTTTCCGAAGAGACTCTTGCTGCCCTCGGCTCGGTAGGTTCGGCAGTACAAACTCGGTAGGTAGAGGCAGCAGCACAAGGGTTCGTGAACGTTCGGTTTTCCCTTTCTGCTAGCGCGTGCCTCGCTTATTTTGTGGAAGGGGTAACGGCAACGGAACAAGTAGAAATTGAAATGCATTGCCCACGGGTTTCTTTCCTATACCTACTTATGCGTATATTAATAGAACACAAGTGGAAGGGGTTACGTTCGGGACAACCGAACGTTCTCGAACAAATTTCTATGCCCCGACCCTTATTTTCTCTTATTTTACACTCATTTTATAAAAATGAAACTTAAGTTGTTCCTTTTTAAATTTTAAGCATCTAAATTACAAATAACGTTTTTTTTTAAATAAATAATTATAATCAAAATAATCAATTTTTCGTTTCACATTCATAAACGCATAAATAGGTAAAGAAAAAACCCATGAACCAAAAAACCAAAACCCCTTCCACTTGTGTTCTATTAATAGACGCATAAGTAGGTATAAAAAAGAAACCCGAGGGCAATGCATTTCAATTTCTACTTGTTCCGTTGCCGTTACCCCTTCCACAAAATAAGCGAGGCACGCGCTAGCAGAAAGGGAAAACCGAACGTTCACGAACCCTTGTGCTGCTGCCTCTACCTACCGAGTTTGTACTGCCGAACCTACCGAGCCGAGGGCAGCAAGAGTCTCTTCGGAAAACGGCTCTTGTTTTCTTTTCCAAAACGTTCTTGCTTGTTGCGTCTCCTGCCGTTTACGGCTCTTGCTTGTAGAGGCTCCTGCTACTTCTGGCTCTTCCCATCAGTGGGTTACGCGGCTTGAGGCGTGGGCTATGTGCGGCCAGTGCAAAATGATAATCGAGTGGCAAAAATTTTATACATTTTTAAGTGGCTTGTTGTGCATGCATGCAAGTTGCAGTTCTCTGGTACATACATACGCACATATACAGAAATGTTCTACTCTACTACCCTGCTGAAGTATTTATGTACTTACATATGTATATGTAAATTTACATATACGTACATACGTATACACTTTAACAGCAACAACATGCATGCAAGCACATTTCCTTAACTTATAGCACTACTATTTATTTCAAGACTTACATACATAAATATCGCGGCCAAAAAACTATTTATTGACCTCGAGCCAGCTACATGTACATATATAAATGACACACACGACACGCGCACTTATTAGAAAACTTATAATATTAATATATTAATCTAAGTTCTCGCACACCCGGAAAAGCACTATGGGTTTCTATATTCAAGTTCTATAAAAATTCGCAATGAAAATGGCGTTTTACTATATATTATAATTTAATCACTTAAGTAAATCACTGACACTCAACTATCGCGAATAGTAAATTAACAGTGTAAAACAAGTGGGTATGGCTACAGTCGAGCGATCGATAGTAATATACCCTTCTCCCAATTTTCTAAATTTGCTACAAACGTGTATCCACACTCATAATTTCAAACAGAAATTTTGCACAAATACTTCTACTGCATATAGCTTTCTCGCTCGCACTCATACAGCGACGCACGTTAAGAGTGACGTCGACGTCAACTACTCAAGGCAGCGCGCAGGCGGCTGCTCGTAAATTTTGTACTGAAAACGTTGACTAGAATAACTTCTGTGTTATTGGTCCGATCAGATTGTAATTTGGGGGATATGTCCATATGGCATTTAGCATTATACGTACCAAAGCAGAACTTTCTAAGATGAATACTTTGCTTACTAATCGTAAATTACCGATTTGCGGGGGCGGTGGGCGTGGCATCAAACGTTTGAAATAAACTTCACCTGCCTATTATATATAGAAACTTCGATTCCAAATTTGGTGTATCTAGCTTTTTTAATAGCTGAGATCTGTTCCCTCATACAGACGGACAGACAGACGGACATGTCATCATCAATCGACTCGGCTAGTGATCCTGAGCAAGAATATATATACTTTGTGGGGTCTGCCACGACTCCTTATGCCTGTTACATACATTGCACAAAGTTAGTATACCCTCTTTTGACCATTTTCAATGGTCGAAGGGTATAAAAATACTAACAACCATGAATATAATTTTCAGCCTGATCTTGGAAAATAACGTTTTGTGATTTGTTTGATAAACATGATGATCTATGTGTTTGTCCCAATGTATACGTGTTCGTTTTCCGTGTTTTATGTTCATATTACTTTTATTAGTACAAACAAGATGTTTGTCTGTTTTAATTTAAGAATAATGTCTAGAAATCGGTTGACGTCATCACAAATTGCTGGAATTATAAATGGACTCGAAAGCGAAGATGACTTAGATTTTTCTGGAGATAGCGAGAGCGACTACTGCCCAGAGGTAGATGAAATCAGTAGTTCAAATGAAGGAGATTCGGAGGATCGCGGCGAACGTCCAATGGACTTGAATGATCAATCTGTTGAAAACCCTGATGTGAACATGGTAGACGGCAAAACAAAACGGCAAAAGGAGTTGAATAGAGGACTTATTTGGAAGCAGGGAAATTTAATTCTCAATGACCAACAAATGCAGTTCCGTGGGAATACCTCATTTCATTTAGAAATAATGGAGCTTGAACTTCCAATCGAAAATTTTTTCAATCTATTTCCGAAATCATTATTTGAGCAAATTAAAAATAAAACTGATCACCACGTATATCAAAAAATCCTAGTTCTAGCCTTATCTTCTCGCTTACCCAATGTGCCTAAATACTGGTCCCAAAGTATTGGAATGGTAGCAGTCAATAATGTTATGTCGCAAAAACGGTAAACATTGTTCCTCCTAACGATCCTCGACATGATCGTCTTTTCAAAATAAGGCCAGTTGTGGAGAAACTGAACACAAGTTTCGGTAAAATACCAATGGAGCAGTTCCTGTGTGTTGATGAACAAATGTGCTCCACAAAGGCTCGAAACCAAATGACAAGGTATTTACCCAACAAACCTCATAAATGGGGATATAAGCTGTTGCTGCTGAGCGGTATTTCAGGGTTTTGTTACAAATTTGAATTTGAAACTGGCAAGGAAAATATCGTATTGCCTCAAGAACCTGACCTTGGTGCTGCATCTAATTGCGTTATCAGATTGGCAAGAGAAATACCAAAGCACCAAAACTATCGTCTATATTTTGACAATTACTTCACATCCTTGCCCCTCTTGAAATTCTTAGCTGATGACGGAATTTTGGCCTTAGGAACAATCAGGCATAACAGAATTACCAACGGTAAGTTGTATGAATTTTCGAAGGGAAAGAAAATGTCACGAGGCACTTGTTTGGAATATGTCACGAATTATGATGGAGTTGATATATCATTATCATGGATGGACAACAAAGTAGTTAGATTGGCATCAAATTATGCTGGAATTGTTCCCAAAGATTCGGCCCGTCGATTCGATCGACAAAAAAAAGAATATATTGAAATGGAACGTCCGTATTCTGTATCTCAATATACATAATAGCTACATGGGAGGCGTTGACCTGATTGACAGCATTATAGGATGATATAAAATTTCCATTAAAAGTCAAAGGTGGCAAGTTAGAGTGTTTTACCACCTTCTGGACCTGACTGTAAGCACTGCTTGGTTTTTATACAAGCGCGTTCGCAAAGCGAAGGCCTCAACTGACAAGTTGCTTAATTCAGCTGATTTTCGTTTGCAGATAGCAGAAGCCTTAACTAAATTGGATGCTACAAAAAATAAAGGAAAGCGTGGCTCTGGCATCCAATATGCATTGCAATAACATACAGATTACATATACCTTCATCTTTGTTTTCCATACTAAATACATATATTTAACTGCATAAAAACATACGCACACTGATCGATTGCAGAAGTAAAATTTTCGCGGTTACTTTTACAATCAAAATCTGCTTGCCATCAGCCGACTTTAAGAGGCTGCCACATAAAGAGAGTTGCCATCCAACGAAAATGAAAATTTTTTTCAAGCTTCCTGAAGTGTTTACTATTAATAAATAACAAGATTTTTTTAATATTCTACCATACATTTTTTGACTTCGGTCAATTCGGTCATTGGCCTGTCTGGACTGACAAGAGGCTGCGTTGTAAATATCCAAACTGCACTGGATTCTCCCAAACGCAGTGCGACAAATGTGGCGTATTCTTATGTTTTAATAAAAGAAATAATTGTTTTAAAAACTTGCATTTAAATTAATACATTAACAATAAAATTGTAATGATGATTATAATTACCATGCTATGGGGTAGTTTAAAAATATTTTCCCTTAAAGCGCACTTGATGCAGAAATGCATCACTCCCCTTTTTTTTTAAAATATAAGAAAAAAACTAAATAAATTAAAAAAATAAAAAGAAGTGTATTTTTTATTTACTTTTGTCTTCCAAATAAAAAAAAAATGATGAAAATCGGAGTTGTTGCCATGTTAAGGGTTATTTGTTTTTATATATTTCATTTATTATAATTTTTATAACATTATTTTTAATTATGCCTCGCCATCGCCAATCTGCAGCTCAACAAGCAGCTAGGCGAAGGCGAATCAATAGGTTAAATAGGAGTCAAACTGACTATACTCAGGTAGAAAACGATAGGAATGCTAGGGCCCAGAGAGATCGCAGAGAAAATTTAGTAGATAGAGAAAGTGGGGAGAGTGTTGTTAGAAGCCGTAGCTCATCTAGAGTACGGGATTCTAACATAGGGGGAAATTTAGATAATATAGAAAGTACAGAGCAGGAGTTAGAAAGGACGGACAATGTCTTACGTAGGTCGACGCGCGTACGAATAACTGAGCAAGAGGTGGAAAGTCAGAGTAGGAGACAGTTTGCAACGGGGGCGGACTATCGGCAGAGGGAAAGAGCTGCCGATAGATCACGCAGATCAAGTCGTAGGCAGAATACTGTCATACGAGAAACTGAGCAGCAGGTTGACACAGAAAGAAGAAGGCAGAAACGGTCGGCAGAGGACTATCGGCAAGGGGAAAGGGGGGGCCGATAGATTGCGAAGATCATAGACGAACAAATGAAGTTATTAGGCAGGAGGAGAGAGGAGCTGACAGATTACGTAGATCAGTAAGTCGACGAGACCGTATATTAAGGACTAACGAATAGTGCGGATATTTTAAGTCTTTCCAGTCAGTTCCCATCTTCTGACGAAACTTTTCAGTTTTGTAATACTTGTAGCCGCAATATAAAAGCTGGTAGGAAGCCAAAATTTTCAATTTCAAATGGCTTAGATTTCCCAAATTTGCCCGAATGTCTCAAAGGGCTTACTCCATTAGAGGAACGACTAATTTCTCCTCGCCTTCCATTTATAGTTATCAAAACCTTAGGTATTGGCCGACAAAACGCAATTAGAGTTCCTATTCCAGTTAGCAATATTGTAATATCGTTACCACGAGCTTTTCACGAAGCAGAGGTTGTACAGCTTCACCTCAGACGTAGGATGGAATATAACCATGATTTCATGGCTGAAACCATCAGGCCTATGAAAATTGCAGATGCAATAAGATTTTTAGTAAACAGTGAGCTCTATAAGAAACATAATGTAGTCCTAAATGAAGAGTGGATGTCGAATTTCGCTTCCGATACTGTTCCCTTCATAGCTTCTCAAGCAGACACAGAGTTAGTTAACAATTTAATTGAAGAATTTCAAAGATCACTTCGACCTAACGAGGACATTGAAGTGGAGGAGCTTAATCCGGGGGGTCAAGAAACTCTGCTTGAAAATAATGTTTCGAATGTTGCCATGCAAAGAATCATAATTGCTCCTGGCGAAGGCCAAAGACCCCTCGATATGATTCTGGATGTTGATTCTGAGGAATTAGCTTTTCCAACCATCTATGCTGTCATTAAACGCAAGACTGCGCAAACAATCGTAGTTAGATCTGAGCTTCGAAATTTTGATAGGAGAGGTTGTAGAGTTGATAAGCTCTTCTTTAATTATAAGAAGTTAGAGCTTATCCACATTAGGAATAATACTTCCATATGCTTAAGGAAGCATAGCTCTTCACGAGCGATTACTGCCTCAAACGACCTTAATGAGGCAGAGATAGATAGTCTTATTCGCCATGATGACGGATATAGGGTTCTTAAGGGTATTCGAACGTCTCCTGCTCATTGGGAAGCTGAGAAAAAAAAGGTCATGGCGATGATCCGGCAATTCGGACTGCCAACCTTCTTTATAACCTTGTCGGCTGCAGAGAGTAGGTGGGAAGAGATCCTTGTCCTATTAAAAAGAATTGTGGACATGGAGGAAATTACGGAAGAGGAGGCAATGAGTTTACAAATTTATTATACCCTTCGACCATTGAAAATGGTCAAAAAAGGGTATACTAACTTTGTGCAATGTATGTAACAGGCATAAGGAGGCGTGGCAGACCCCATAAAGTATATATATTCTTGCTCAGGATCACTAGCCGAGTCGATTGAGCCATATCCGTCTGTCTGTTTGAGACAACGGATCTTAGCTATTAAAAGAGCTAGAGACACCAAAATTGGCATGGAGGTTCCCATATTTACCAAGCAGATGAAGTTTATTTCAAATTTTTGATGCCACGCTCACCGCCCCCGAAAATCGGTAATTCGTGATTATTAAGCAAAGTATTAAACTTATAAAGTTCTGCTTTTGTATGTATAAAGCTGAATGCAATATGAACATATTCTCCAAATTACAATCCGATCGGATCAATAACAGGAGTTATTCAAGTCAACGTTTTCAATACAAATGTACGAGCAGCAGCCTGCGCGCTGCCTTGAGCAATTGACGTCGAAGTCGACGTTGCGTCGTGTCGCTTTACTGTTTACGCGCGTCGCTGTATGAGTGCGAGCGAGTAAGCTATATGTAGTGTAGTTACACGTTTGTAACAGATTTAGAAAATTGGGAGAAGGGTATCTTACTGTCGAGCGCTCGACTGTAGCCTTACCCACTTGTTTTTTTTTAACATTATTAATTTAAACAAAAAAGTGCTGTTTGCTCCCATGATTTTTGAACAACCTCCCAAAGCTGTGATCGAGATGTCGGATTTGCATTTGCAACATATCGTTTAACATCTCCCCATAGGTTTTCAATTGGATTTAAATCCGGAGACTGCGGAGGCCATGACATAAGATCGATCCGCTTTGATGCCATCCAGTTTTTGACCAGTTTGCTTGTATGTTTGGGGTCATTATCTTGTTGAAACGTCCATTTTAGTGGCATTTCCCAATTGGCAAAAGGAAACATAACACTTTATAATATTTTAACATACAGAGGTGGTCAAAAGTATTTACACAACGTGCTTCTTTTTCAATTGTCAACTTTGATCGCTTATTGCTGCTGCTGTTGTACTCAGAAACGAACATAACGGCATTTGTCGTGCTTCTACATCTGTACAGAAGCAAACGAAAGAAGAAGTGGAAAAAATAACTGTTCATGGGCTAAAAATAGAATCATTGAACTGATGCTTGTCTTTTGTCAGAAGTATTTACACACAATTTTTACGCGTCAAAATTATTTACACACAGCTTTTTTAATTGATTTTTGCGTTTTTTATTAAATTTAAACGAAATATTTTATACTATTTTAATATGTGATTATGTTAAGCCAACTAATATCTAGTTACTCCGCCTTTGGCATCAATGACTGCTTGGAGCCTTGCTGGTATTGACCGGACCAAGTTGTGCGCAAACTCAAGAGGTAATTTGGACCAAATTTCCGTAATTTCGGCTATAGTTCCATCGCGCTGGCGATCTCTTTCAAATGTCCTCTGACTCTTAACATAAGCCCAGACATTTTCGATAATGTTCAGATCGGGGCTTTGTGCAGGCCATGGAAGTACCGCCTGATTTATGTCTTTCAAGAACTTGGTTGGTACTCGGCCCTTGTGGCATGGAGCATTGTCCTGCTGCAAGATCCAGTCATTCGTGGAGAACAGTCTATTTCCTGAGGAGAATGCGTGCTCATTTAAGATATGGAGGTATCCTGTTTGATTTAGTGTACCCTCTATCGGTACCATGTCTCCAAATCCATAGTAGCTCAAACAGCCCCAGAACATCACCGTGCCACCACCAAACCGATTGATTGGCTGGACGGCATTAGCCTTTAGTTGTTTTGGGAGATGCATAAATTGCTTGCTAAACGATCCCTGAAACTGAAACGCAACTTCATCAGTCCATAAAACATCAAACCAGAACTCGAGAGGCTTCTCTTTATACTCCAAGGCAAATGCGAGACGTTTTTCCTTGTTTCTTGGGGTAATATCAACTACTCCACGAACAACATAGGTGTTGATGTCAACTTCCTTCATTCTGCGACGCAGTGTACTATCGCTAATATGTTTTCCAATTATATTTTTCGAAGCTGCGGCAATTTTAACGGGACTTATGGTGGGATTACTTAGTACAACTCCTATAATGTGTCTGCAGTCTCTTGGGTTCAATGCAACTTTTCGGCCAGTTCTCTTTTTATTTTCCAAATTTCCCAGTGTGTCCTTTTTATACCCTTGCAGAGGGTATATTAATTTTAGCCAGAAGTTTGCAACGCACCTTAGGAGACATCTCCGACCCTATAAAGTATATATATTCTGAATCAGCATAAACAGAGGAGTCCAAAAATGGATGTCCGTCTGTCCGTCCGTCCGTCCGTCCGTCCGTCCGTCCGTCTGTTGCAACGCAAACTAGTCTCTCAGTTTTTGAGCTATCTTCATGAAACTTGGCATATAAGCTTCTTATTGCTGCGAGCTGTAAATAAGTCGGAACGAGCCAGATCGGACCGATATATCGTATAGCTGTCATAGAAACTATCGGCCGATTTTTGTTGTTTTTTAAGATATTGCAACAAGATTTGGCAAATCTTATTCTTATTACGTTCCTAATGTGCTATCAAAATTGTATCAAAATCGGACCACTATAACATATAGCTGCCATAGGAACAATCGGCTGAAATTAGGGTTTTTGTATGCAAACCTGTTTTGTTCTTGGAAATACCGCACATTATCAATACTTTTTAATGTTATACAGTCACCCGCCCTTAGTTTTTCCATTTAAATATCTCAGACGTTTATATTCTATAGCTGTTATAGGAACAATCAGTCAGTTCGTCTGTCTCTTGCAACGCAAATTAGTCCCCCAGTTATTGAGCTATCTTCATAAAAGTTGGCTCACAAGCTTCTTATTTCTGCCCTCTTTAAATAAGTCGGATTGGGCCAGATCGGACTGATATATCGTACAGCTGTCATGGAGCCTATCGGCCGATTTTCGTTATATTTCAAGATAGTTTCATCAAAATCGAAGTTTTATAACTTATAACGATCAACGATCGGCCTAATGAAGGTACCTGTTGCAATTTTATGAAAATCTGAGTACTATTACATATAGCTGTGTACAACTGCAAGGGTATAAAACCTTCGGCAAGCCGAAGGTAGCCTTGCTTTCTTGTTTTTAACTAAATTGTACACAGTTTTACGTGATATTTTGTACAACTCAGCTAATTTGGATGCAGAAGTACCAGGCTCGATGCTCAACTGATAGCTCCTTCGTTTTTGCCATTTTACACATTAAATTATTAGTTTTATCTATTAACTTAACTGTTAACAGTTAGTTTAAGTTCCAATTAAGCGATCAACATCAACTAGAACTTCACTTACTCAAAGCACATCAAAGACTAATCTTCAATTTGCACTGTGTAAATAATTTTGACGCGTAAAAATTGTGTGTAAATACTTCTGACAAAAGACAAGCATCAGTGCAATGATTCTATTTTTAGCCCATGAACAGTTATTTTTTCCACTTCTTCTTTCGTTTGCTTCTGTACAGATGTAGAAGCACGACAAATGCCGTTATGTTCGTTTCTGAGTACAACAGCAGCAGCAATAAGCGATCAAAGTTGACAATTGAAAAAGAAGCACGTTGTGTAAATACTTTTGACCACCTCTGTATACCGATCGATCCATGATCCCATCAATCATAAATATAGGGCCCACTCCACTGTAAGAAAAACATGCCCATAGCATAATACTCAATCCGCCGTGTTCAACTATCTTCAAAGTGTACCTAGGATCGTACTCTGTGTTAGGTGGACGTCATATTGTCATATGACATATTGTCTGGAGCCCTTTCCACCAAATAACACAATTTTACTTTCGTCACTCCATAAAATATTTCGCCCCCTTGTAATGGGCCAATTAAGGTGACTTTTGGCGAACTCCAAACGTGCTTTGACATGTCTGGTGGCTAACAGTGGAACTTTTCGTGGATGGCACGCTTTGAGATTTTGTTCTTTAAGACGTCGTCGAATAGTAACGCCACTAACATTCAAGCTTAACTCATTTTTTATCTTGCTGGACGACGCAAAAGGCTGCGCCTTGCTAGATAGCACAATAGATCGGTCCTCATAAGGCATGGTTTTACGTCGGATACCACGATTTTCGGGCATTTCTTTAAAGTTTAAAGCATTATTAATCATTTTAGCAGAACATCCACATATTTCTTGGATGTCTTTATATGTTTTTCCCAGGATTCTTAGTTGCACTATAATATTTCTTTTTTCTGGAGTACAATGTTTGCCCCTGCCCACTAAGTTAAAAAATATAAATTAAATAAATTATATATAGTCACTAACACAAAACCACTTACTTTTTTTCAATTAAACGTCTTAACAAATTTTTTTTGGCCTATCAAGATACGCACTGCTATTTTAATGAGCAGCCAAGGACTGGTGCTTCAGCAAAAAGAGTTGTTCATTTGCTGAAATCTCGCAAATCTAACGGGATTTTTTTTGTTTCTTCCTTATACACATTCCATTCTACAATAACAATGCGTACGCGTTGGAATAATCGTAACGGAACTTGAAAAAAAATGACATTACTTGATTGCATTTCTCGCACTGCTATTTTTGTGAACATGTACATAAAGCTGAATGCAATATGATCATGTGTTCCAAATTACAATCCGATCGGATTAATAACACACAAGTGATCGTTTTTAGTACAAATGTTCGGTACGAGCAGCAGCCTGTGAGCTGCTATGAGCAGCGTCGACATCGCAACGCGTCGCTTTTCTCATTACGCATGCGTATGTGTAAGTGCGAGCAAGTAAGCCATATGCAGTAGAATAATTTCTGCATAATATGTACTCTGTTTGAAAGTATGAGTGTGGTAACACGTTTGTAGCCTTACCGACTTGTTTCGATTTGTCGTTGGGGGCTTTTGACAAAATCCTAATATTCGATTGAATAATATCGTATATTCTTGTCAAATTTTAATATATTTATGGGTTACAGTAAACTTTCAATTAAGATCGAATTTATAATTCCATAGAGCAATTTTTGCATGATGCCACAATTGCTCTCTCGCTAAGAGATAAACAAGTCGAAGGGTATCTTATTCTCACGCGCTCTCGACTGTAGCTTTTCTTACTAGATTTAGATATTTTTGTTATAGCTCCTACTTGCCTTTGACTCTCCACACTCCTGCCGTCAAGCTGCCTGGGGAAAAGCTGTTCAAAACTGTATATGTACAAAAAACTTTCATAATTACCAACTAAAACAAGAAAGCAAGGCTACCTCCGGCTTGCCGAAGGTTTTATACTCTTGCAATTGTACACAGCTATATGTAATAGCTTTCAGATTTTCATAAAATTGCAATTGGTATTATGCCGATCGTTGGTATTATGCCGATCGTTGATCGATATATGTTATTAAAGTTCGATTTTGATGAAACTTTATTATTAAGGACACACTTCGACTTGGAAATATAACGTAAATCGGCCGATAGGTTCGATGACTGCTATACGATATATCGGTCTGATCTGGCCCGTTCCGACTTATTTAAAGAGGGCGATAGCTCAAAAACTGAGAGACTCATTTGCGTTACAACAGACAGACGGACTGACTGATTTATATAATAGAATATACTACACGTCTGAGATATTTAAATGGAAAAACTAAAAAGGTTACTCTGTTACTTTAAAAAGTATTGATAATGTGCGGTATTTCCAAAAACAAAACAGGTTTGCATACAAAAACTCTGATTGCAGCCTATGGCAGCTATATGTTATAGTGGTCCGATTTTGATACAATTTTGACGGCACATTAGGAACGCAATAAGAATAAGATTTGCCAAATCTTGTTGCAATATCTTGAAAAACAACAAAAATCGGCCGATAGTTTCTATGGCAGCTATACGATGTATTGGTCCGATCTGGCTCGTCGGAACGAGCGTACAGCAATTAGAAGCTTGTGTGCCAAGTTTCATGAAGATAACTCAAAAACTGAGAGACTAGTTTGCGTTGCAACAGACGGACGGACGGACATCGATTTTTCGACTCCTTTGTTGATGCTGATTCAGAATATATATACTTTATAGGGTCGTAGATGTCTCCTAAGGTGCGTTGCAAACTTCTGGCTAAAATTAATATACCCTCTGCAATTAATATACCCTCTAACAACACGGGTCTGCGAATTCAAAAAGACAATACCCGCGTGTACACACACACAAATTAAGAAGTTTAACACACGAACGCAAACTTGTAATAACAATATTTATGTATGATTTGCCGACTATGGCTTTCTCCAGACCAACTTTTGCATCTCTTTAACATTATGTCCGTCTGCCACCTGCCGTTGCTCTGTTTACTTGTGTAACCGTATCATATTTTCAGCAGTTGAACTTGTAAGCAACAACAACAGCAAGAGCTACAATAACAAATAAGGAAAGCAGGAAGTATCCCATAGATTTTCTTTGTACCGTCGACAAGGCACTTGGCATCGGCTTGCATATAATTAGGCACATAACAAGAGAAACAAAAACAAATTCCAAATAAGGAATTACAAGCTAACACAATTAATTTCTTTCTAAATAATAAGTTCGTATTTTTATACTTTTGCAGAGGGTATATTCATTTTGGGCAGAAATGTGCAAGGCACTTTAGGAGGCATCTCCGACGCCATAAACTATATACATACATACATATCTTCTTCATATCTTCATCGACAGGGGAGTTGATAGAGCGTCTGTCACAACACGATCTAGTCTCTCAGTTTTAGAGCTATCTTAATGAAACTTTGTAGGCATGCAGCTTATTGCTGCAGGCTGTATATAAGTTGGAACGAGCCAGATCAAAACGATATATCGTATAGCTGCTATCGACGGACTTTTGTTAGCTCTAAAGATAGCGTTTCCAATTTTAACATATCGATTTCCATTATTAATATATTATGCCTTCAGAATTTCATCACAGGAACAATCGGTCAAAAAAGAGCTAAGTTTGAAAACCCATATTTTGAATGATTTATACGTTAAAAATCCGAATTTGGCATGAAGGTTCCTATATATCATAGGTAGATCAAGTGCAAATATTTTATGCCACGTCTACCGCCCCGCAAATAGGTTATTTTCGATTATTAAAAGTATTAAATGTATAACGTATTAAATGTATAACGTTCTCAATTCAACGTTGTCGGTACAAATGTTCGGTACGAGCAGCAGCCTGCGCGCTGCTTTGAGCAGTTGACATCGACGTCGCGTCGCGTCACACGTTTATAGCGGATTTCAAAAATTGGCCGAAGGGCAAATTTTTCTGTCGGGCGTACTCAACCTTAGCCCTCCCGACTTGTTTATACCCTTCGACCATTGAAAATGGTCAAAAAGGATATACTTACATTGTGCAAATGTATGTAACAGGCAAAAGGAGGCGTGGCAGACCCTAGAAAATATATATATTCTTGCTCAGGATCACTAGCCGAGTCGAGTGACTTGAGCCATGTCCGTCTGTCTGTTTGAGACAACAGATCTCAGCTATTAAAAGAACTAGAGACACCAAATTTGGTATGTAGGTTCCTATATATCCGGGGCAGAACAATTTTATGTTTAATGTTTGATGTCACGCCCACCGCCCCCACAAATCGGTAACTTACGATTATTAAGCAAAGTATGAACATATCGTCCAAATTACAATCCGATCGGACCAATAACACAGAAGTTATTCAAGTCAACGTTTTCAGTACAAATGTACGAGCAGCAGCCTGCGCTCTGCTTTCAGTAGTTGACGCCGACGTCGACGTCACTATTAACGTGCGTCGCTGTGTGAGTGTGAGCGAGAAAGCTATATGTAGAAGAAGTATTTGTGCAAAATTTCTGTTTGAAATTATGAGTGTGGTTGCACGTTTGTAACGGATTTTAAAAATTGGGAGAAGGGTATCTTACTGTCGAGCCCTCGACTGTAGCCCTACCCACTTGTTTGAATTGAAATCGTACTGGCCTGCAGTAACGTGTTGACGATGGTCTATGGTTTTTCCAAATTATTTGTTGGTTATCTTTTGATATTAGTTGGAGAGGTAGGTAGGATGTAACAAATAAACTTTTATCCTGTAAATCATTATTGGGAAACTTTTGATTATATTCGTTATGACCGGTACTTCCATCAAATCCCCATTTTCCAATGAATATAAGATTTTTAACACAATCATCAATGAGTGTTTCGACTACCTCAGCTTGAAGCTCCAATATACTAGACGCTGTGTTATTTAATAAACTCTGTAACTCCTCTTCAGCGTGAGATTCATCAACGAAAATATTCTCAGGGTATCTCCTTTTTTTTTGAATGAAGTACACTTTGATAACTTGGAAATAAATCATATTTTGGTGTTTACAAAGTTTCTTATTAAAAGATATTGATTTTTAGACAAGCTTGCCTCGATTAATAACGAAAGTATTTCAATCGGATCTGCTGGCAATAATTTTTATACCCTTCGACCATTGATAATGGTCAAAAAAGGGTATACTAACTTTGTGCAAAATGTATGTAATCAATCGACTCGGCTAGTGATCCTGAGCAAGAATATATATACTTTGTGGGGTCTGCCACGCCTCCTTATGCCTGTTACATACATTTCACAAAGTTAATATACCCTTTTTTGACCATTTTCAATGGTCGAAGGGTATAAAAATTAATTCTGCTTTCTTTTACACACTTACCGAAAACAAAATAGAATATTAGTTTTATTGTATACATATGTACCAGCCGTTAAGTAAACTGGCAACATTGTATTCAGCACCAGTCGATGCTTTCTTATTTGTATTACTCTTTATCTACAGTTCTGATTAAACTTTCGACCGAACCACTTCGTAGTGTTTTTTCTTTATTGACATACACACACTCCTGCAACAAATTCATTTTAAATTCATCTTCTACGAGTTCTCTCCAATACGCCCTTAGAAATCACACACATTGTTTAAATTTAAAGCCAACTCAGCTTGTTTATGGTCATGAGATAAATAAACCTTTTAACAACTCAGTAACTGAGACTGCAAAAATATAATGTGTGGCTTACATATGTATCCTATCCCCAGCAAAAGTCAACAGAAATCATTTGTTTGTTAAGCAGGGTCCATTATAAAAGCTGCACACGGCAGTTAATTTCAGCCTCTGGCTCAATTGGGCTCATTATGTTGAACAGGAATTACTTTGCTCATTTGAGATTATCCGCACGTAGAGCATAACAAAACTAGTCGGCAAGGCTACAATAGAGCGCTCCCGACAGTTAAATACCCTTCGCTACATTTTTAAAAACCGTTACAAACATCTCACCACTTTTCATTTAAAACAGAGCATTCTTCACAAATTAGTATACAAAATCTACAGGCTCAAACACACACAGACATGCGGGTAAAAGTGCAGTGTCTCGTCGCGACGTCGACTTAAACTATTTATGACAGCGCGCAGGCTGCTGCTTTTATCGTAAATTTGTACTGCAAAAGTTGAATAACAGTTTTTTTATAGGTCCGATGGTATTGTAATTTGAAGAATACGCTCATATTGTATGCATCAAATGTGGTGTTTCTTGCTTTTTGGATCAATCGACTCAACTAAATTGTACGTACAATTATACAAAGTTAGTATACCCATTAAAAATGGAATACTGAGTTTGAGTGAAAACAAAGTCAAATGAGTTCAACTTATTTTATATCGATTTGCGGGTTAATGCGCATAATGCGTGTTCTAATTAGGAACTGGTCGGAAATTCCACAGTCGAGCGTGCCTCACATAATTATGTGAAAAATTTAATACATCCACCAAAATTTGTGGTTTACGTTATATGTATATTGCTGTGTAATATTTACTTACGATTGTAACTGGTAGTACAAATATAGTAAAAACTTTCTTAACATCGGGATAAATAAGAAATTGCATAAAAACAAAATAAACAAGTCGGAAAGGCTACAGTCGAGCGCGCCCGACTGTTGTATACCCGCTACAACATTGCGAAAAAACACATCTCACAGTCTCAAATTTGTTTTTCTAACTCGCCTTATCGTTATCATCGATTTTAAAAGAAGATGTAGCATTATGCTAAAAAAAAAAAAAAAAAAAAAAAATGTATGCCCCTGATGGGATTCGAACCGTGGAACCTCAAAAAGCTTGTAAGTAAAATAATGTAGTGGGCAACTGTAACCACTCCGCCATTAGCACATTATTATTTGGACCGGCAAAGTTGCATTATGAGACCATTCAGCTTGTCGTACAAGACAAAAACTAATACCAACTTACTTCCCAAAAATTCCTTTTAATCAAATGCATTAAATACTAAACTTAAAATATTTTAAATACTTGAAAAAAGAAAATTTCAAAAATCCCACCAGAATCGAACCGGACCGCGTAGGATTCTAACCCGAACCCATTCGCTTCACAGTCAACGACCACATCCACTCGGCCACTGCACCCTCTATGAATCTACTATACAATTGCAATAATGATCAGTGCAAATAACTTTAGTACATATAATTGAAAAAAAAGTGTTTGCCGCCGGAGTTGAACCTGCACATTTTGCATATCTAACATAATAAAACAGACAAAACACGTGGTCACTTGGCACTACTATTTCTTTAATATCTTTCACATTTATAATCCAATCTTACTGAAATTTTCACGAAACGTCCGCAATATGGTATTTATAATGTATATAAAAAACTGTTACTATAGAGCTAATATTGCATCTGTAGTCCATTTTTTTCAATTTATAGGGGCGGGTGGAGGCGTGGCAAAAATCTAAAATAAACTTGATAAGCGTGCAGTACTAACATATATTGTCACAAAATTTTGTAGCTCTAGCTCTCATAATAGCTGAGATCCAGGTGTTCACACGGACGGACGGACAGACAGACGGACATGGCTATATCGACTCGGCTGTTGATACTGATAAAGAATATATATACTTTATGGGGTCGGAGATGTCTCCTTCTGCCTGTTACATACATTTTCGGTTTGAACAAAGTTATAATACCCTTCTACTCTATGAGTAGCGAGTATAAAAACAAACAAAATATCCTTCTCCTTCTAACAAAAATGCGTTACAAACGTGTAAGCAAACTCATACTTTCAAACAGAATTCTGCACAACTTTTTCTTATATATGTACATACATACTAGTACATACCATATATGACTTACTCGCACCGAACATTTGTACGAAAACGATGACTTGAATAACATTCCTTAATAATGGTTAATTAGCGATTTGCGGAGGTGATCAAACATTTGAAATAAACTTGATCTGCCCATGATACATAGGAACCGTTATACTAAATTTTTTGTCGCTAGTTTTTTTAATAGTTGAGATCTGTGTTCTCATACAGACGGATAGACATGACTATATCAACTCTGCTCTTGATACTGATTCATTATGGGGTCTGCCACACCTTCTTATGCTTTTTACATACAGTACATTTGCACAAAGTAAGTATACCCTTTTTTGACCATTTTCAATGGTTTAATGGATATAATGAATACCGAATCAAAGCTCAACATCTGCGTAGGCAAACTTCCGACTTCCGAAAATTTCCCCACTTGCCGGCGGCATTATTTTTAGCGCGTTTATCAGTCAAACGTGTGGACCGAGTAAATGCATGGGCCAATTCACATTTGTATTCTGCTGAAGAAGCTAATTTATTGCGGGGTATAAGGGATGTGTAACCCGGGTGGGCCGCAGGCTAGGAAAAAGAACACAGGCTAGGTAAACAAAAAAGAGAGCTAATTGAGAATAAACAAGTGGGTAAGGCTACAGTCGAGCGCTCGACAGTAAGATACCCTTCTCCCAATTTTCTTAATCTCTTACAAACGTGTAACCACATTACATATAGCTTACTCGCTCGCACTCACACAGCGACGCGCGTAATGAGTAAAGCGACACGACGCAACGTCGACGTCGACATCAACTGCTCGTAGCAGCGTGAAGGCTGCTCGTACATTTGTACTGAAAACGTTGACTTGAATAACTTCTGTTTTATTGATCCGATCGGATTGTAATTTGGTGAATATGTCATATGGCAAAGTTAAATACTTTGCTTAAAAATCGTAAATTACCGATTTGCGGGGGCGGTGGTCGTGGCATCATACATTTAACATAAACTTGTTTTGCCCCGGATATATAGGAACCTAAATACCAAATTTGGTGTCTCTAGCTTTTTCAACTCTTGCAGAGGGTAATTCATAAAGTATATATATTCTGAATCAGCAACAACAGATGAGTCGAAAAATCGATATCCGTCTGTCCGTCCGTCCGTCAGGGGTTTTGTATGCCAACAGAAACCAGCAGCAATCCAAATGTATTTTATATTAAGTATAACTGCAAGGGTATAAAACCTTCGTCATGCCGAAGGTAGCCTTGTTTTCTTGTTTAATAGCTGAGATAGATCTGTTGTCTCAAACAGACAGACGGACATGGCTCAATCGACTCAGCTATCCTGAGTGATCCTGAGCAAGAATATATATACTTTATGGGGTCTGCCACGCCTCCTTATGGTTGTTACATACATTTTACACAAAGTTAGTATACCCTTTTTTGACAATTTTCAATGGTCGAAGGGTATAAAAATATGAATTACCTTTGCGCCCCGAAAGCGTGTTGATAAATTTGGGAAAAATGTTAACCATTGTACATGCAAAAACAGTTCTTTAGTGGCAACAGTTAGTAATTTTGCAATGCTCAGAAGTAGAGGGAAAGAGACACTCATATGCTGAGTAAGATGCAGTCCGAAATAGGATTTTGGCTACGCATAATTTGGTGAAGTCATTCTGGAAATCGTCACTAAAACGGACAGAACTTGTTGTGCATTGAAAGGCTGTGCGAAATATGGACTCCAATGAGTCCCTTCCGATAAACATAATTACAAAAACTGCCTTCAAATGTATGTGTGTTTGTGTAACATTAAGAAATAACGCAGCGAAGGAAATTCAAGGACAGGATTGGATAACACATGTTGACCATATCTGTAAAATCTTACAGCTCCTTCCGTTCAAATGATAAAATTAATTACGATTTCGGACATTTAAAAATTTAAAACCAGAGAAAAACAAAACTAACTTCGGCATGCCCAACATAATATACCCTTACAGAGATTTCTCATTTAAAATTACATTTAAGTCTTTCATACCTGTTAAAGGGTAGTTGCATTGTAAAAGGGTTAGTAATAGTAAAGAATAATAACTATTTATCAAATCATTTAAGAGTATCGGTGTTCATGCAAAGCCCCTATTGTGACCGATTGTTCCTATGTTATAGTAATTGGATTCAGATGGAATTATGCAGAAATAATGTATTAATTGATCCAAATTGAAGTTTGGAAATGCTATCATGAAAACTAACAAAATCGGTCGATAGTTTGTATGGAAGCTATACATACAATAAATCAGTCCCATCTGGTTCGTTCAGACTTATATACAGCCTGCAACGAAAATAAAAACAATGGAATTATTATAATAAAACAAGTCGGAAAGGTTACAGTCATGCGGTGATTGTAAGAGGCCATGGATTTGCTGTTTAATGTATTTAAAGCAACGTAAACCATAAAATACATGCATTTTGGAATAAATACATTTTTATTAAATATTCGCCGCTCGAATTCGCTTTCGACATATCAACTTTATTCTCAACCTAGGAAACACCAGTTTGAGGCCACTATAAATGAAATGGGCTCAGTAGTTTTGAAAAACAATTTTGACCTACGAGTCGACTTGAGTTGCTCTCTGAAACCCTAATGTTTAAAAAAAAAAATGTATTACTGCACTTAGTGCAGATCTATTTATCTATATTCCTTATAACACTAATTTAATATAATTTAATTATGCCATAAAAAGGAATTCAAGCAAATATAAAATACTTAATATATTTAAATAAAACATAAAGTAATATATGTTAATTCATAACAAACCTACAACTCGAAACAATCTAATCTACTAAAACACAACTATGGTGAATATATATGGTCTCATACGTGCGCGCATTGGTCCTACCTTCCAATATATTTGACATCGCCCAATCAATATGGGTATCCATATTGGTTGTAGACCAGAAAGAAAAAGCATAGAAAGTAAAAATCATTCGACTATACTCTGAGAGATCGCAAGCAAAAATTAAAATCTCCTAAAATTATAAAATTACTATTTAGAAATGGAAACTATGAAATAAGTCTTCAAATTCTGCTTCAAATTTTAACAATGAGTTTGCTGGAGTCTTATAGACAATAAGGAACCCTGCCGACTCATATATATTTTAATACGGCATATTCAAAAACTGCAGAAGATAAGTTTTTGGAATCACTATAATACCGACCACTGGAGAAAAAACTAACATTCTCAAATAACTAATTTTTAATGAGGATAAGAATGCCTCTTTTCGGTCGAGTTCTGTTAGCTACTGACTAACAATCTAGCCGTACAACTTGTGTAAAGCTAGGTATTTTAAATGTTTCATTTGAGAAAATTGATGTTTCGACGAAATTAGCAGATTAGCAGATCGGAGCATATGTTGCTAATGTGACAATGCAAGCTTTGAGTATTGTGGAAGAGTGCAGTAAACGAATTGTCATTGAAAAGACAGTTATAGTGAGAATAGAGAAGTTGTTACCATCTTAAAATCCTAAGCTCTTGTTCAACAGGTGACTGGGAGTCAGATTTTGGGGGCATGAATCCCCCAACAATGAAAAGTCCTGCAGCATTTGTAGCTCTACTGCAGGCTACATACAAAGCCTACGATAAGATGTGAGGGCCACTACTTTGCTGTATGTTGCTCCTTGGCTTTTATGAATAGTTATACCTTCTGCAGGTACAACTGGGAATTGATTACGGTCAATATAAACTTGCTGATTGGAATGGAACTGAAAACTTTTTGTGGTTTTGAAGATTGGCGTCCACAAACGCTCTCGTGGATGCGAGCACTTGGCTCGAGCATTCACTCCTACACTATCATCTAAAAATTGTATCCAAAGAATTTGAGGAGCATTGGATGCATTGAAGCCTATGTCCATAAGAATGCCTGAGGCCTCATTTACTCAGCCATCACCCGTATCTATATTGACCGTAACCATGTATTTGGCAGTGGATTTTAAAATTAAGGAAGTTGGTAGACCTTGAGTTTTGGAGGTCTTGAAAGTTTTGACTGCCTCCAGATGTCTATCTTTAATTTCAGCGCTAAGATGTGAAGCTCTAATAAAATCAAGAGCTGTTTAAATGTGTTCTGAAGTTAGGATTGAATTTAATTTTGTCGTATTAAAAATATCGGTTCCTCATTACTATAAAACAAATTAATTGCATCATTTGACGATTTTCAGAATGGAGAAACTCCGGAACGAAGAAACAAAATGTCGTCGGCCGACATTTGTCTAGATGCCATATTATTTAATGCTAAAGTAAAAGCCTGATAATCTCTCTGTAGCATGATCTCAGTGAGTTCAAAAAACTTGACAGAATCCCATAACGAAGATCCATATATCGCACTATATGGATCATGCGAGTTAGAAGTGGATTTGAAAATCCAACGAACTTCAACAGGACTGAGCTACCTGAGATCGCCAAAAACGATAACAGAGATTCCTCCGAATGGTGTCTCTCGGTTATCTAAAATTTGCTTAAGACGGCTATCTAAATATGAGAACATTTTGGCTCCTACCATAGATATTTCATCTATGATTAAAAGTTTAAGATCAATAAATCTTGAACGAAGGGTGTTCAAAAGATCGTCCCCTTAATTTTTAAATGCGGTCCCAGAAAGGTTGACGGGGAGTGAAAACATGGAATGAAGGGTAGAACCCCCAATTCCAAACGCTGCCTTTCCAGTTGGAGCACATAAGACTATTTTGGCAGTTGATGGGTCGCATCCTGGTCTTCGAATATATAATTGGAACAGGGACTGGAAAAGAGCTTAAATAAGCCGACTTTCCGCCACCTACAAACTCATAAAATACCTTGTTTTGCTGAGCATTATGCAAAATATGGGCAAAGTATGTTTTTTGCTTAATATTTAGCGAACGAACAATGCAGGATAAATTTTCAGCAGATAAAAGTGGCGGAAGTTTGATAACTCGGATAGTGTCATCCGGTTCTTGATCAGCATTGCATTGACATTTAAAACGTTAAGTTGAGAACTTATTTCAGGTAGACCTAACACCCTAAATTCATTGTCTAAATCTCCTAAATGGTCATCTACACTATCCTCGACATTGGTTTCCATTTCCATGGCCCTTCTAAGCGCGTCTTCTAAATCTTCTAGCACATTATATTTCTTAAAATTAACACTAATCGCTTCCTGATTTTCCCTATAAACTTCCTCACAATTTATGTTTAACAATTCTATTTGCTCATCCCTCCATGGCAAATATAACATTAAAAGTTCCCTAAAATAATTGGCGCTATCTTTATTAATATTAAAACTCCTGAAGCGAATTATTCTTGGTTTTGTTCGTTCTCGAACAAAACCACTACCATCAAGTAACGGAAGAGGCTCACTATCTAAGACTTCGTTAACTTCGGCATCTTCATTGTCAGAATCCTGACGACTTGCTCTGGTCGACTTCGAAAAAGTAAAATTAGCTGCAAAATCGGCTAAGGTAATGCCGAGTAGGCTATGTGGGCGTTGAACGTAATGCTCAATCAACCCGACAACAAATATGTCAGTAGAATCATGGGGTAAACTCTCAAGTTGCTGTTTGGGCTTCAGCATTTTGACTCTATGCTGTGGAAGTGAAGTATTTATATAGGCTTCTCCGTTGCTGGCCTCAGACAATCGGATTCCTAAACAGCAATAGGCGGCTTCCTGAGCAGAAATTTCAGTGCCGGAAATAAATTTATGCCCAATAAATTGCAACTTTTGCCTGATCGTGAGATTACGATTGCGGATCTCGTCCACAGCATCACGCATCAGTTTAGAGATACCCCGCTGAGACTTGTTTATATAATTAATTATATAGCTGCAGCAAGCATAAGGGTCCAAAATGAATTGAATATCAATATTTTGCATTCCGAGAATGTGTTTATTGTATGAATTTACATTAATTGCATCAAAACTTCTCTTTAGAAAAAATGTGTGGCTTTTTATACCCGCTACTCATAGAGTAGAAGGGTATTATAACTTTGTGCCAACCGAAAATGTATGTAACAGGCAGAAGGAGACATCTCCGACCACATAAAGTATTCTGAATCAGTATCAACAGCCGAGTCGATATAGCCATGTCCGTCTGTCCGTCCGTGTGAACACCTGGATCTCAGCTATTATAAGAGCTAGAGTTTCCAAAGTTGGTAACAATATGTGTTATATTTGCACGCTTATCAAGTTTATTTTAGGTTTTTGCACCGCCTTCACCCGCCCACATAAATTGAAAAAAAAAATTGATTACAGCCGCAATATTAGCTTTATAGCAACAGTTTTATATATAGTACGTTATAAATATCATATTGCGGACGTTTTGTCAAAATTTCAGTAAGATTGGATGATAAATGTGGAAGATATTAAAGAAATAGAGTGCCATGTGACCACGTGTTTTTGTCTGTTTTATTATGTTAGATATGCAGGTTCAAGTCCGGCGGCAAGCACTTTTTTTTTTAATTTTATGAACTAATATTATTTGCACTGTTCATCATAGGAATTTTATAGCTGTTGCAAAAAAGGTGCAGTGGCTGAGTGGGTGTGGTCGTTGACTGTGAAGCGAAAGGGTACGAGTTTGAATCCTACTCGGTCCGGTTCGGATGCTAGTGGGTTTTTTGAAATTTTCTTTTTTCAAATATTTAAAATATTTTAAGTTTAGTATTAAATGCATTTGATTAAAAAGAATTTTATGGGAAGTGAGTTGGTATTATTTTTTATCTTGTACGACAAGCTGAATGGTCTCATAAGGCAACTTTGCCGGTTTAGATAATAATGTGGTAGTGGCGGAGTGGTTATAGTTGCAAACTGCATTTTTTACAAGCTTTATGGGGTCCACGGTTCGAATCCCCCCTCAGGGGCATACATTTTTTTTTGTTTTTTCTTCTGTTTAAAAAATTTTTTTTTTTAGCATTATGTTACATCTTCTTTTAAAATCGATGATAACGATAAGGCGAGTTAGAAAAACAAATTTGAGACTGTGAGATGTATTTTTTCACAGAGTTGTAGCGGGTATACCACAGTCGGGCGCACTCGACTGTAGCCTTTCCGACTTGTTTAAGCCAGTTCTTAGAGCATATAAATATTCCTCGTAACTGTGGTTCACTTTGTTGTGAGAAAGAAAGTTTTCGAAAATGCACAAGTGACTGATATTTTCAGAATCGAATGTGAAATTTAATACACTTTGTACTTTCTTTAAATTTTCTCGAGGAAGGGAATAATTATCAGTCTCTTTGGGAAGAGGCCTAAGAATTTCTGTCGGGGCATTGGAAAATAGGGCATACCAAAGCGACAATACGAGTTTCCTCCCAATTCACGTTGGCATGAATGCCCGTGCTTGTGCTTCTGGTACTCTATGTACGGAGCGAGTTCAGCATTTGTTACATCTGTGATAACGAATTGATCGATAAATTCGATAACTGGAGGAATGGAAGATTCATTCTCAAAATCCACTAATGGGGCGTCTTTAAGCCAAAACATTCCGTGGATATGAGGTGAACCTCTTTGCTGGAACTCAACTCTCCAATAGTACATTACCACATTGTGTCTTCCAAAATACTCCCTTCCTTTTACATAATTTTGAACAATTGCCTCCAGCGATTGTCAAAATACCTAACACATGTTACTGGGTCGGTACGAATAAGTCTAACCTTTTCGTTAGAAGCCAAACTCATTGCCTCCTCTTCCGTAATTTCCTCCATGTCCACAATTCTTTTTAATAGGACAAGGATCTCTTCCCACCTACTCTCTGCAGCCGACAAGGTTATAAAAAAGGTTGGCAGTCCGAATTGCCGGATCATCGCCATGACCTTTTTTTTCTTAGCTTCCCAATGAGCAGGAGACGTTCGAATACCCTTAAGAACCCTATATCCGTCATCATGGCGAATAAGACTATCTATCTCTGCCTCATTAAGGTCGTTTGAGGCAGTAATCGCTCGTGAAGAGCTATGCTTCCTTAAGCATATGGAAGTATTATTCCTAATGTGGATAAGCTCTAACTTCTTATAATTAAAGAAGAGCTTATCAACTCTACAACCTCTCCTATCAAAATTTCGAAGCTCAGATCTAACTACGATTGTTTGCGCAGTCTTGCGTTTAATGACAGCATAGATGGTTGGAAAAGCTAATTCCTTAGAATCAACATCCAGAATCATATCGAGGGGTCTTTGGCCTTCGCCAGGAGCAATTACGAGGGTCGTTTGATAAGTCCGTGACTTTTTGTATTTGCCGCGCACCTGCTCTAAATACAACACTGCTCCTGTCAGCAGTTATCGATTAACAGCTGACTGTAAAATTTTGAGAAAGCTGCGTTTTTTGGTTTGCGTTTTATAGGCATTGAAAGCAGACGATCTCGTGAATTTTAACGAAAATGGAAAAAAGTGAATTTCGTGTGCTAATTAAGCATTATTTTTTGCGTAAAAATCCATCACCGAAACCAAGGAAAGACTTGATAAATATTATGGGGACTCTGCACCATCAATTTCAATGGTTAAGAAATGGTTTACTGAGTTCCGTTGTGGTCGTACCAGTACAAGTGATGCCGAACGTTCAGGTCGCCCAAAAGAGGTCGTCATGCCAGAAATCGTCGACAAAATCCATGGAATGATATTGGATGATCGGAGAATGAAAGTGCGTGAGGTAGCTGAGGCTGTAGGCATCTCAACTGAACGGGTACATCCCATTTTACATGAATATTTGGACATGAAAAGCTTTCCGCGCGATGGGTGCCGCGATTGCTCACACACGACCATAAGCGCAACCGTGTGACCATTTCAAAGGAGTGTTTGGCGATGTTCAACCGCAATCCAAACGAATTTTTGCGCCGTTTCGTTACCGTAGACGAAACATGGATCCACCACACCACACCAGAGACCAAAGAACAATCAAGACAGTGGGTTTCTCCGGGTGAACGTGCACCAAAGAAGGCCAAGGTGGGTCTGTCGGCCAACAAGGTCATGGCCACAGTTTTTGGGATGCACAAGGTATCATTCACATCGATTACCTTGAAAAGGGTAAAACGATCACCGGCGAATATTATTCAGAGCTTTTGGACAGATTCGATATTGATTTGAAGCAGAAACGACCGCATTTGGCGAAAAAAAGTGCTGTTCCATCAGGACAATGCACGGGTGCACACGTGTGTAGTCAGCATGGCAAAATTTCATAAATTGGGCTACGAACTGCTACCCCATCCAGCATATTCTCCAGATTTAGCCCCCTGTGACTATTTTTTGTTTCCAAACATGAAGAAATGGCTCGGCGGTAAGAGATTCGGGTCAAATGAAGAGGTCATCACAGAAACAAACGACTATTTTGAGGGCCTTGAGAAAACCTATTATTTGGAAGGAATAAAAAAATTGGAAAAACGCTGGACTAAATGTATAGAGCTAAAAGGAGATTATGTTGAGAAATAAAACGCTTCTTTGACGAAAAAAATATATTTTATTCAAAAAGTCACGGACTTATCAAACGACCCTCGTATGATTCTTTGCATGGCAACATTCGAAACATTATTTTCAAGCAGAGTTTCTTGACCCCCCCGATTAAGCTCCTCCACTTCAATGTCCTCATTAGGACGAAGTGATCTTTGAAATTCTTCAATTAAATTGTTAACTGACTCTGTGTCTGCTTGAGAAGCTATGAAGGGAACAGTATCGGAAGCGAAATTCGACATCCACTCTTCATTTAGGACTACATTATGTTTCTTATAGAGCTCACTGTTTACTAAAAATCTTATTGCATCTGCAATTTTCATAGGCCTGATGGTTTCAGCCATGAAATCATGGTTATATTCCATCCTACGTCTGAGGTGAAGCTGTACAACCTCAGCTTCGTGAAAAGCTCGTGGTAACGATATTACAATATTGCTAACTGGAATAGGAACTCTAATTGCGTTTTGTCGGCCAATACCTAGGGTTTTGATAACTATAAATGGAAGGCGAGGAGAAATTAGTCGTTCCTCTAATGGAGTAAGCCCTTTGAGACATTCGGGCAAATTTGGGAAATCTAAGCCATTTGAAATTGAAAATTTTGGCTTCCTACCAGCTTTTATATTGCGGCTACAAGTATTACAAAACTGAAAAGTTTCGTCAGAAGATGGGAACTGACTGGAAAGACTTAAAATATCCGCACTATGCTCATTTCTACTTTCAACAAATGCCCTGCTCATTTTGGTAACCTGAAAGGGCAACCAAAGGCCTTTGCAACAAAGGCAAACTTGATCAGGTCCCAGCTTAACCATCCTATTATATGTACCTATTTGAGCTTCTAATAAGGTTAAGCTGGGGGAGAATTCTTCCGAGTTGTTTGAACGCTCTTCTCTCATACGGTCAGCATTTCGTCGGTTTTCTGCAACCCTACTCTGGGTAATGCTCCTATATTGACTGACTCTTTGGCTAAGTCGCCTTAGAGAGTCTGTTATAGCTTGACGCTGCAACAGTCGAGCACTTCGACGTCGTGCAGTGTCAAGAGCCTGATCGACAATCCTCCTTGCAAGATTGTCCCTAGCTTGAGACTTACTAATTGTGTCTCTCTCTCTCTCTCTCTAAAATACGTCGCTTAATATCTGAGCGAATAACTGTTCTAAGATACGTATTCCGTCTCTGTTCGTTAGTCCTTAATATACGGTCTCGTCGACTTACTGATCTACGTAATCTGTCAGCTCCTCTCTCCTCCTGCCTAATAACTTCATTTGTTCGTCTATGATCTTCGCAATCTATCGGCCCCACCTTTCCCCTTGCCGATAGTCCTCTGCCGACCGTTTCTGCCTTCTTCTTTCTGTGTCAACCTGCTGCTCAGTTTCTCGTATGACAGTATTCTGCCTACGACTTGATCTGCGTGATCTATCGGCAGCTCTTTCCCTCTGCCGATAGTCCGCCCCCGTTGCAAACTGTCTCCTACTCCGACTTTCCACCTCTTGCTCAGTTATTCGTACGCGCGTCGACCTACGTAAGACATTGTCCGTCCTTTCTAACTCCTGCTCTGTACTTTCTATATTATCTAAATTTCCCCCTATGTTAGAATCCCGTACTCTAGATGAGCTACGGCTTCTAACAACACTCTCCCCACTTTCTCTATCTACTAAATTTTCTCTGCGATCTCTCTGGGCCCTAGCATTCCTATCGTTTTCTACCTGAGTATAGTCAGTTTGACTCCTATTTAACCTATTGATTCGCCTTCGCCTAGCTGCTTGTTGAGCTGCAGATTGGCGATGGCGAGGCATAATTAAAAATAATGTTATAAAAATTATAATAAATGAAATATATAAAAACAAATAAGTTATTGTTAATTAAACTTATTTAAGAGCTTAAAATAAAAACTTAAAAATTTGTAAAAAAATTTGTTAAAGATAATTAAAATATAATATACCGCTGCCGCATCTGCTGTCGCTGCCGCTGCCGTTGACGCCCGTACAGCACTACTCACGCGATGCGTCACGAAAGACGTTACGCGGAGAATATTCGCGAAGGATCGTGGCCGTAGCGCGACCGATTAAGTTTCTAGTGTGTATGTTGATATGTACACACACTCGTACATATGTGAAAATGTACTATCTAATGCACACAATATGTATGTATGCTCGTTGGTGCAGGTCAACCCAACAACAACAATACACACTAGCTCACTTTTTTCGAACACGTGCACTTAGCACTGCGGCAACAAAATTATTAAATCATTATTAAAATAATTAAAATTATGCACGACGGTAAATTGTGTTTTTCGTCATCGTAGTGAAAACTACGGATTTATATTAATTTATATATTATCACCACCGAATTAATTATATTTTTCGCGAGCAAGTGACACGCGCGCATCGAATATACAAAGCGATTAGGGAAGGGACAAAGCAAAGCAGAATAGACAAGAGTCGATAGCATAAGTTAGAACGAGAGAGAGATATTTACATTTTTGGCGCGTGCCAATATTCGTTACACACACACACACCAACTACTTCTTCTTTAATTTAGACGTCCGTTAAAAATGCACTGACCTGCCTCACGTTTTGTGTATTGCCTCACACACATGTATGTATGCATGTGTGAGCTTCGCATGCATGTATTGTATGCTTGCACGCATAAGTACAGCATGCAAAACATTTTAAAAGGCAAAATGTTACACTTAATATAAAATAGATTAGATAAATATTAATAAATGGGGAAAAATGTATATGCTTTATAAATATAAATGTAAAAAAATATAAAATGCAACAACAAAACATAAAAATATTAAAATGGGTTAATTTTTGGACGATTGCATAGGAGTCCGTCATCCGAACAACTAGACCATCATCGCTGTGCATCGCTTACGCTAAAATTGCATATTTAGACCATTAGCTCAAATGTGTCATATTGTCTTGTACAACAATAACATTTCCACCGGATTGAATGAGATAATTTGTTGAAACATGATAAATGGAACTTAATGTTATAATAATGAAAAAAAAAACAAGTAAGGAAAGCTACAGTCGAGCGCGCTCGACAGTAAAATACCCTTCAACCTATGTCTGAAATGCGCTAGATACTAAGTACAATTACTTTGGAAAATAAAATAATATTATTATTATTTAAATAAATCATATAATTTATTATTTATAAATACATGTCGCCGCTCGAATTTGCAACTGATTATATATACATATATGTATTTAATTATATTAATATATAATCAGTACCCAGGGAACACCACGCGGAGGCCATTAACAAAATAATGGGGTCAAAAAAAAATTAGTTTTGAAGACCTACGAGTCGACTTGAGCTGAATAAAACCAACTCCTAAGTTCCCCAAAAAATAATATGTTAAAACCTGCTTTCTTCATTTGCAGGAATAACTTAATAAAATACAAAAATTAAATAAATAAAAATCAAAAAATTCAAATAAAATAAAAAAAATCCATTTCATGGAATATATGTATATGTATATAATCTAACTAAATTTTTATAATAATATTTACAGTTATAAACTATGTACACGTATACTATAAATATATCCTACCTAACCAAGGTCCTAATTAAAAGCCTACACCTAACACTCAATTTCCTGCCTATCTAACCTATTCTAAGCTATCCTGAACACTGACAGATATCCCGTTGTGATGGCTATGCATTAACTCAAATGTCCTAGCACAAATAATATTATTATTATATTTGAAAACGCCCAATCAATATGTGTATCCATATTGGTAGTGGACGTATTCAAATCTAACAAACTCCTCCAGCCTGTCCGATCGAACATCTTTGATATGGGAATGCAGGCTCTGAGTATTTTGGAAGAAAATGTGGAGAGCGGAACTGTCAACTAAATGATCGTAATGTGTACACAATAGTTTCTCAGTCCGCAATTTCTCCAATTGGGCTTTCACTCTATCATTACTTTGGGGAGGCTTAGGAGGAACAAAGTTCCCAATAATAAATAATCCTAAAGCAGTAGTTGCTCTACTGCAAGCTACGTACAATGCAGCACGCTGCATTCTGGAGTTAGCATGGACTACCACTTTGCTATACGTAGCTCCCTGACTCTTATGAATTGTGATGCCTTCAGCAGGCACAACCGGAAACTGCCTACGGTCAATGGTAACTTGCGCGTTGTTGGAGTATTGAAAACTGCGAACAATTTTCTGAACTGGAGTCCATGAAGGTTCTGTACGATGTGTACACTTTGAACGCGCAATTTCTCCTACACTTTCCTCAGTGAATTTTATCCATAAAACATTGGAATGTGTTGGATATGGTAAAATCTATTTGCATCAATACCCCAGATGGGGCATCACTAACCCATACCCTGTGTCTACATTGACCGTCATCATATATTTGGCAGTGGTCTTAAGAAGCAGAGACGTGCATAGTCCCTGAGTAGCGGACGTTTTAAAACCCTTAACTTCCTCAAGAATCCTATTTTTTCTAGCTGCATCCAAATGAGCAGCCTTAATAAAATCTTGAGCGGTAGAAAAAAATTGCTCAGTAGAAATTGAGTTAATTGTTACTGGTGAAGAGATGAATTGCATCATCTGGCATTGCCGATGGCTCGCAAACTCTTGAGCGGAAAAGGGAAATATTATCGTCTGTCATGCAGCCCGATGCCATGTTGTTTAAAGCAGAAGCAAACAACTGATCGTCCCGTTGACGCCTTATCTCTGTGAGCTTAAAATACTTAAAAAAAACAAGTAGATATGGCTACAGTCGAGCGCTCGACAGTAAGATACCCTTCTCCCAATTTTTAAAATCCGTTACAAACGTGCAACCACACTCATAATTTCAAACAGAAATTTTGCACAAATACTTCTACTACATATAGCTTTCTCGCTCACACTCACACAGCGACGCACGTTAAGAGTGACGTCGACGTCGGCGTCAACTACTGAAAGCAGCGCGCAGGCGGCTGCTCGTATATTTTGTACTGAAAACGTTGACTTGAATAACTTCTGTGTTATCGGTCCGATCGGATTGTAATTTGGAGAATATGTTCGTATGGCATATAGCTTTATACATACCAAAGCAGAACTTTATAAGTTTAATAGTTTGCTTAATAATTACAAATTACCGATTTTCGGGGGCGGTGGGCGTGGCATCAAACATCTAACATAAACTTCATCTGCTTGGTAAATTTAGGAACCTCCATACCAAATTTGGTGTCTCTAGCTTTTTTAATAGCTGAGATCCGTTGTCTCAAACAGACAGACGGACATGGCTCAATCGACTCGGCTAGTGATCCTGGGTAAGAATATATATACTTTATGGGGTCTGCCACGCCTCCTTATGCCTGTTACATACATTGCACAAAGTTAGTATACCCTTTTTTGACCATTTTCAATGGTCGAAGGGTATAAAAATCCCAGAGATATGTACCAAATAATTCATGATAAGGGTCTCCGGTGTTTGGATCAAAAATTCAAGCACCTCCTACTGGTTGTAACTGTCTGAGATCGCCGAATACGGTAACAGAAACACCACCAAATGGAGAAGTATTTTTGAAGATTTGCTTCAAACGGGAATCTAAATGCGAAAACATGAGAGAAGTAACCATTGATATTTCATCAATAATAATTAATTTAAGGTCGATTAACCTTGAATGCAAAGTATTAACTAAATCATGGCTTAAGGCCCTAAGAGGTGCTGAGCGAGATTGATTAACAGGAAGTGAAAACATGGAATGCAGTGTTGAACCACAGATTCCGAATGCTGCTTTTCCTGTTGGTTCACACAAAAGGATTTTAATAGATGCCAGATCTGATCCTGGCATACTATTATATATAACGGACAATGACTGGAAAATGGCTGAAATAAGTCGGCTCTTTCCGACTCCAGCACCGCCTCCAACAAATTCATAATGCACTGAATTGTTTTTGGCATTGTGCAATAAATGGGTAAAGTATTGCTTCTGCTTTAAATTAAGGGACCTAACAATATTGTCTAAGCTTTCCCGAGAAACTAAGGCTGGAAGCTTGATCAATCGGACATTACTATCTTCGTCCGTATTCTCAATGTTGCCATCCACATTTAAAATATTCATTTGTGGATCTATTTCAGGCAACCCTAACACTCTGAAGCCAGTGTCTACTACCTCCTGTTCTTCTACCTGATTTTCTTCATTTTCGGCTTCTTCTCTCAAGTGGCTCAGAGCTTCTTCTAGTTCCCTGTCGTCTAGCACATTGTATTTTCTGCGATTGTTCTCTACTAACTCCTGATTTCGGCTACAGAACAATTCACAGTCTTTTGTGACTAAATCTGCATGCTCATCACGTCATGGGGCGTAAAGCATCGCTAGCTCTTTGAAGTAGTCACTTCTTTCGGTATTGGGATTAAATCTCCTATACCTAATTATGCATGGCGTGAGCCTCTTCCTGATGAAGCCACTACCATCGCGGAGAGCATAAACTATTGACTCGGAAACCCTTGGCACTTCGTCGTCAATGTCATTCTCATTCTCTTGGCGAGTTTCACGACGGTGCGACTTTCTATAGCTATAAAGAGCAGCAAAGTCAGCAAGGCATAAGCTCTCTAGAGCGTCTGGGCGCTCAACATAGTGATCCAGAAGGCCTAGGTGGAAAACATCCATAGAGTCTTCGGGCAGACTTTCAAGTTGCTGTCTAGATCTCAGCATTCTGACCCGCTTTTCTGCTACATCTGTATTGATATATACACTGGCACTACTGCTGCATACCTAAACAGCAGTAGACGGCTTCCTGAGCGGATATCTCAGTGCCAAATATAAACTTGTTCCCTAGATGTTGTAACTTCTGCTTGATAGTTACATTATTGTCCCTACACTCATTAATTGCCTCACGCATGAGCATTGAAATGCCTCTCTGGGACTTGTTAATATAATTAACGACGTAACTGCAGAAAGCATAGGGGTCCAAAATAAACTGAATATCTATATTTGCTCGCTGCATTAAAATGAGGTGCTTGTTGTTAGCGTTAAGCTTGATTGCCGAAAAAGATCGCTTCAAAAAAATTTTTGGTTTCTTTATGCTTGATCTTATAGCCTTAATATAGCACTCATATGTAAGGTTAAGTTGATCGTGGGACAAAAATGTTTCAAAATCGCTAAGGGTTTCTACAGCTTCACGATCAAAGGGGAAGTCGAGGAGACTCTGAATTTTTTCGAAATTCCTACGATGCTCTTCCAAATTTGGAGCATTTTCTTCTAACGGGAGAAGGATTTCTGTTTGAGGCATGGGAGGGTATGGAATACCGAATCTACAAATAGTCTTTGACCTAATCTCTGGCCTGCAAGAGTTGCCGTGATTATGGGTTTGGTACTCCAAATATGGAGCAACATCAGGGCAACTAGTATCAGTTGTGATAAACTGATCAATAAAAATGTGGACTCGTCTTGAGTATTGAGCTTTGGGGCATCTTTCAGCCAAAACATGCCATGGATGTGTGGGGAGCCTCTCTGTTGAAACTCCACTCGCCAATAAAACTTAATGACCCTATGACTACCGAAGACACCGCCTTCCTTCTTCATTAGTTTTAAGACCTGGCAATATTTAAAATCAAAATATCTCGCGCAGGTCACTGGGTCAGCTCTAATGAGACGAGCTTTCTCATTAAAATTCAAATTTGAAGCCTCATCTTCGGAAATTTCTCGCTTGTCTACATTTCAAGACAGCAAGACCAATAATTCCGGCCACCTAGTTTCCGCTGCGGAAAACGTTATAAAGAATGTCGGAAGACCAACTTGCCTAATCATAGCCATCACCTTCTTTTTCTCGTCGTCCCAATGAGCAGGAGACGTGCGAATACCTTTCAAAAGCCTATAGCCATCGTCGTGAAGAATCAAATTATTTAAGGTAGCCTCATTACGCACATCAGCAGCAGAAATGCCTTGAGTGGCGGAGTGCTTACGTAAGCAAATTGATGTGCTGTTCCTAATGCTAATCATTTCTAACTTTTTAAAGTTATGAAACAATTTGTCTGTTCTACAACCTCTCCTATCGAAATTCCTAAGTTCTGATCTAACTATGGTTGTAAAACTTTCCTGGCATTTCCTTTTAATGCCAGCAAAAATAGTGGGAAAGGCCAGCTCCTCTGAAGCACAATCTTGAATCATATCCAAAGGACATTGACCCTCACAGGGACATTTTCCAAAAAGGTTTCTTGACCTCCTGGATTTAAATCTGCTTCCTCCTCTACACTATTTTGCTCATTAGCTTGAGCAGCTCTCTCTAACATTTGAGAAACGATGTCCCTATCGTCTGCTAACGCAACAAATAACACTGTCGCAGAAGTGTAGGAAGACAATCACTGTTCATTGACAGTAACTTGGTGCTTCCTATAAAGCTCTGTGTTGACCAGATACCGAATCGCATCAGCAATTTTGGAAGGCCTAATGGTTTCAGCCATGGTTATAGGCCATCCTACGCTTCAGATGAATCTGAAGTACTTCGGCTTCATTAAAGGCCCTTGGAAGGGAAGTTACAATATTTGCAACTGGAAGTGGCACATTGATCACTGCTCCTTTAATGGCACTTTGACGTCCATATCCAAGAGACTTTATGATCATGAAAGGAAGACGGGGAGAAATCAACCTTTCTTCTAAGGGCGTTAAGCCCTTCAAGCAATCCGGAAGTTCCGGATAATCTAATCCATTCGTAATGGAAGCCTTTGGTTTTTCCCTAACTTTATGCTGCGACTGCAAGTTTTGCAGAAACTGTATTTATTATTTTGAGAAGGGAACATAGAGGAAAGATACAAAATATCCGCACTATCTGCCTCAGTACACTTTTCCTCTATGACCTCTCGGGAAATTTTGTCCACTTGATGTGGAAACCACAAGCCCTTGCAGCATAAGCAAACCTGATCTTGACCCTGCTTCACAATTCTATTGAAATTGGCTATTAGGCTCTCTAAACTGATGCTAACTTGGGACTCACTATCTGCTGGAAGAGTATGCGCACGTTCTGCTCTATTGCGAGCCGAGTTCCTAAGGTTTTCTGCCCTCCTACACTATTTCTGCTATATTGGCTAACTCGTTGCGTCAAACTTCTGTTTGCATCAAAGGCAGCTTGCTTCGCTCTAATACGAGCACTTCGCCTTGCACTTGAGTTTCTAGCCTGTTCGACAATCCTCCGAATAGGATTATCTCTAACCTGAGATCTTTGACTCCTATCAATAGCCCTCTCTAAAATCCGTCTCTCTATGTTATCGCGCTGTCTAGTGCGCCTAAGATTGTCCTGTCCCCGTTCGGTTGCCCTATAAACAGAGTCTTGTCTACGTCTAGTTCGACGCGAAGTGTTCTCCCTCTGCTCCAGCTCTCTAGTCGCCGAATCTGCTCGACGAGAAGAGCGTAGAGCATTGTCTAGTCCCCGTTCGTTTGCCCTGTAGACAGGGTCTTGTCTGCGTCTAGTTCGACGCGAAGTATTCTCACTTTGCTCCAGCTCTCTAGTCGCCGAATCTGCTCGACGAGAAGAGTGGCGAGCATTGTCCTGTTCTCTTTTGGTATCCCTAAACTCATCCCTCCGACGAAGTCGCCGACGATGTCTTTCTAATAATCTTTCTGTCTCAGCTAATTCATTATTCTGCCTACGTTCTCTCTGGGATTCTGCATTACTAATTCTTCCCTGATCATAATATTCTGCGTCTGCCCTATTTTGCTCATTAATTAATCTACGCCTCCGCGACCTACTTGCAGCTGTGCTTCTCCTAATTCTTGGCATTTTATTTTATATATATATATATATATTTATATACTTATAAATATACTAAAATATGGAATGTATGGAATATCTAAAATATCAATATATTATATTTATATATATGTATGTATATAATATATTGATATTTGATGTTAATTTTAAATATTACAAAAATTAAATTATATATTATTATTTGAAAATATCAATATATTATATAAATATATAATTGTATATAATCTGTGTGGAAATAAATGCTGATTATGGCGTGAACTTGTCCAGGACACTTGTAGCAAGAAGATTAAATGAAGCCTCGCTCTTTGGACGCTACAGCAGACGAAAACCACTGCTTTCAAAGAAAAATATTGCAAAACGCTTGCAGTTTGCTAAGACCAACAAGGACAAAGATCCGTTATTTTGGAGGAACGTATTGTGGAGCGACGAAATAAAAATAAATAGGATGGGACCCGATGGAAAAACATTTGTGCGTCGTCCAAAAGGTCAAGCTCTCAATCCAAAGTACACAATGAAGTCCATAAAGCATGGAGGAGGCAGTATACATTGTTGGGGAGCATTTTCATGGCACGGCGTTGGTCCGATCTTCCGAACCAATGGAGTAATGGATCGATTCCAATATTTAGTTATTTTAAAAAACACAATGGAGCCATATGCATATGAAAACATGCCTGTTAAGTGGACATTTATGCATGATAACGACCCAAAGCATTCCTCAAAAATTGTGAAGAAGTGGTTGCAGGAGGAGAAAATAAAGGTTTTAGATTGGCCAGCACAAATTCCAGACTTGAACCCAATCGAAAACTTTTGGAACGAAGTAAAAGTGGCCATTTCTCAAAAAAAAATTTAAAAATTTAGATGATTTGTGGGAGGGTGTTCAAGAATCCTGGAATTCTATCCCCAAGGATGGGTGCCAAAAGCTGGTGGAGAGTATGAGCAGCAGATGTGAAGCAGTACTCCGAAATAATGGTTACAGTACCAAGTACTAATACCAAGAACAAATTACCAATTCAAAATAATAATAGTTTTAATTTTATAACAATTTAAATGAATCTGTGCCAATTATATGAGCAGGCAACTTTTGATTTTTTTTGAATATTTTGAAAATATCTTTTGAAATTTTATGTTAATTTGAAATTTTTCTTTCTTATTTAAGAGCCCACAGCATAGGCTTAAAAATGTCATTTCAGTTTGTTTCTTTTCATCAACATTTAATAAAAATAAGTCGGAAAGGCTACAGTCGAGCGCGCCCGACTGTGGTATACCCGCTACAACTGTTTGTTTTTCTAACATAATGCTAAAAAAAACAAGAAAGCAAGGCTACCTTCGGCTTGCCGAAGGTTTTATACCCTTGCAGTTGTACACATCTATATGTAATAGTACTCAGATTTTCATAAAATTGCAACAGGTACCTTGATTCGGCCGATCGTTGATCGTTATAAGTTATAAAACTTCGATTTTGATGAAACTTTATTATTAAGGACATACTTAGATTTGGATGTGGTAAGCCTGATAGCTATATCTTGAAATATAACGAAAATCGGCCGATAGGCTCCATGACAGCTGTACGATATATCAGTCCGATCTGGCCCAATCCGACTTATTTAAAGAGGGCAGAAATAAGAAGCTTGTGAGCCAAGTTTTATGAAGATAGCTCTATAACTGGGGGACTAATTTGCGTTGCAAGAGACAGACGAACTGACTGATTGTTCCTATAACAGCTATAGAATATAAATGTCTGAGATATTTACATGGAAAAACTAAGGACGGGTTACTGTATAACATTAAAAAGTATTGATAATGTGCTGTATTTCCAAGAACAAAACAGGTTTGCATACAAAAATCCTAATTTCAGCCGATTGTTCCTATGGCAGCTATATGTTATAGTGGTCCGATTTTGATACAATTTTGACAGCACATTAGGAACGTAATAAGAATAAGATTTGCCAAATCTTGTTGCAATATCTTGAAAAACAACAAAAATCGGCCGATAGTTTCTATGACAGCTATACGGTATATCGGTCCGATCTGGCTCGTTCCGACTTATTTACAGCGCGCAGCAATAAGAAGCTTGTATGCCAAGTTTCATGAAGATAGCTCAAAAACTGAGAGACTAGTTTGCGTTGCAACAGACGGACGGACGGACGGACAGACGGACATCCATTTTTGGACTCCTCTGTTTATGCTGATTCAGAATATATATACTTTACAGGGTCGGAGATGTCTCCTAAGGTGCGTTGCAAACTTCTGGCTAAAATTAATATACCCTCTGCAAGGGTATAAAAAAATAAAAATAAGAACAGAAGAAAAAACAAAAAAAATGTATGCCCCCCCTGAGGGGATTCGAACCGTGGACCTCAAAAAGCTTGTAATATGCAGTTTGCAACTATAACCACTCCGCCATTAGCACATTATTATTTGGGCCGGCAAAGTTGCTTTATGAGACCATTCAGCTTGTCGTACAGGACAAAAACTAATAACAACTCACTCACTTCCCATAAAATTCTTTTTAATCAAATGCATTTTAATTCTAAACTTAAAATATTTTAAATACTTGAAAAAAATCAAATTTCAGAAAAAAACCCTCTTGAATCGGACCGGACCGAGTAGGATTCGAACCCGTTCCCTTTCGCTTCACAGTCAACGACCACATCCACTCAGCCACTGCACCTTCTATTCATCTACTATAAAATTGCAATAATGATCATTGCAAATAACTTTAGTGCATATAATTGAAAAAAAGTGCTTGCTGCCGGAGTTGAACCTGCATATTTTGCATATCTAACATAACAAAACAGACAAAACACGTGGTCACATGGCACTACTATTTCTTTAATATCTTCCATATTTATAGTCCAATCTTACTGAAATTTTCACGAAACGTCCGCAATATGGTATTTATGACGTATACAAAAAACGGTCACTGTAGAGCTAATATTGCAGTTGTAGTCCATTTTTTTTTCAATTTATAGGGGCGGGTGGAGGCGTGGCAAAAATCTAAAATAAACTTGATAAGCGTGCAGTAACAACACATATTGTTACAAAATTTGGTAGCTCTAGCTCTTATAACAGCTGAGATCCAGGTGTTCACACGGACGGACGGACAGACAGACGGACAGACGGACATGGCTATATCGACTCGGCTGTTGATACTGATTAAGAATATATATACTTTATGGGGTCGGAGATGTCTCCTTCTGCCTGTTACATACATTTTCGGTATGAACAAAGTTATAATACTCGTACCCTTCTACTCTATGAGTAGCGGGTATAAAAAATTGTTTTTTATACGTAAATTTTTTTGTGCCAATTATCCGCCCATAGCTGTATTTATATATAATATATTGATACTTGATATTTATATTTTAATATTATAAAAGACAAGTCGAAAAGGCTACATTCGAGCGCGCCCAACTGTGGTATACCCGCTACAACTTTGCGAAAAAACACATCTCGCAGTCTTAAATTTGTTTTTCTAACTCGCCTTAGCATTATCATCGATTTTAAAAGAAGATGTAGGATAATGCTAAAAAAAAAATAAAAATAAGAACAGAAGAATCAAGTCGGAAAGGCTACAGTCACGCGTTGACTGTAAGAGGCCATGGATTTTCAGTGTACATATACATACATATATTTAAAGTAAACAATAAAAAAAAGTAGTGAAGGGACAAAGCAAGCAGAATAGACAAGAGTCGATGGGATAAGTTAGAACGAGAGAGAGATATGTGAATTTTTGGCGCGAGGTAAGATTCATTACGCACACACATACCAGCGTCAACTGCTTCTTTAGACGTCCGTTAAAAATGCACTGACCTGCCTCACGTTTTGTGTATTGCCTCACACACATACATATATGTATGCATGTGTGAGTTTCGCATGCATGTATTGTATGCTTGCACGCATAAGTACAGCATGCAAAACATCTTAAAAGGCAAAATTTAACACTTAATATAAAATTGATTAGATAAATATTAATAAATGGAAAAAATGCATATGCTTTATAAATATAAATGTAAACAAATATAAAATACAACAAAACATAAAAAAATTAAAATAGGTAAATTCTCTTTTCGCCGAGGGGAATCGAACCCTGGCCGTTTGCATAGGAGTCCGTCATCCAAACAACTAGACCACCGTCGCTGCGCTCCGCGCACGCTAATATTGCATATTTAGACCATTAGCTCAAATGTGTCATATTGTCTTATACAACAATAACACTTCTATTGGATTGAATGAGATAATTTCTTGAAATATGATAAATAAAACTAAATGTTATAATGATGAAAAAAAAACTTTTAGAAGCCAAAAAAAGGTAATTAATTAAAAGTCAACCGCCTCTCTTCTGAGGGTTGAACCTCTATCTCTTCTTTGTTCGATTGCCGGCCTCTCAACACATTTGACTATCGCGGCAACTGTTGGCTCTGCGGCTAAGTAACTATTTCGATCTCAAAAACACACGTAACCACTTTCGCATTAAAAAGATCGAAAACGCACATGGCTGGCAGCAGCTTGCAGGCACGGCATCACAAATCAATAAAGAACGTTAACTTACGTAACTTCTATGTTTATTACCCGATCGGGTTGCAATTTATAGAATAAGTTCACAACGTATTTATCTAGATGTATGCCAAAGCTGAAAGTTAAGACTTCAATACTTTGCTCAATAATCGGATATTTAAAATTAATTTCTGATTTACGGGGGCGGTGGGCGTGGTAACCAAAATTTGAAAATGACGTTTACTGCCTAGGATATACATGAATCATTCTGCCAAATTTGGAGTCTCTAGCTTTCTTAATAGCTGAGAACCGTTGTCTCATACAAACGGACAGACGGACAGACGGACATGGCTAGATCGACTCGGCTAGTGATCCTGAGTAAGAATACATATAGTTTATGGGGTCGCATATGTCTCCTTCTGCCTGTTACATACATTTTCGGTTAGAACAAAGTTATAATACCCTTCTACTCTATGAGTAGCGGGTATAAAAACTTATACTTGCGATACAGTCGCTGCAGCATACAATTATTATTTATCGCGAACTCGAGCACGAACCGATACCGATTATTTATACTCTCACACTCTAAAGTTTTTGGCATTCACTTGAATGCGTATTATTAGCACATGTATATGCGTGCCAGCAAACGTACAGTCACGCTGTAACGACTTTTGGCTAAATGCGCGGGACTGTTGGCCTCAACGCAATCATACGCATAAGTATCAATCTCAACGCATATACATATGTACACATGCAATGTTCCTAGCACTCACAATCACTCGCGGAATATTTAATAAATTTATAAGTATTTAATCAAACACTTGTGATGCGTTATGCACTACACCAGTACACACTAAACTATTAATTAAGAATCTTAATTTATTTAAATAATTTAATCGCGTTGGTTTTTTAATGAAATCGGTATCGCCAATCGACTACGATATAAAAACGACCCGCACACGCCAATCGAAAGCTACCGACTAATTTTTGACATTGCCGACGGCCCTGTCCACTCTTTGCTTAATTCAATGTAAGATAGCGTCGCTTTTTGTTGAGCGCCGAACATTTGTTATTCAAATATAAAATAAATTATTGTGTAATTAAACGAAACCTAAGCCAATATCTTGAATTAAAATATTTAGATATAATAAAATTATATTCCTCATATAAATCTTCACTAATGGGGCGCAGTTGTGCTATATAAATTCTGACGAGTCTAACAGCAGATGAAGGTTGCCTTCCAGTGAAGCTTGTGACGTGATTTTTGAGAGTGTGTGACGTCATAAGTTGCTGCGCATAGTAGAGGTGGAAAAACATCGATGATTACCTACATCGATGATTCGATACATCGCCGATGTTTGTGCTAGATTTGTCTGTGCTAGATTTGGGTCTTGGGGTTGCATTAATTGGTGTTTCAGAGCAATCTGGATGCCAATATAATTTTAACAAATAATTAATTATGCCCCTAGTATATATTAATAATATTTGTAATATTATTATGAATTTTAATAAGACATAAATCCATACATTTAAACATACTATAGTATTATGATACATGTAGACATGTACGTACACATATACATACATATTCATGGGACATCGGTTAGAAAGAGCTTGCAAAGCATCAATTAGAGAGAGCGAATGCAGCACCAATAGATGATCATCAATTAGAGAGAGCGTATCGAACGCCAATAAGAGAGAGAGAGAGCGACTTTCACATCGATTAAAGAGAGCGGATAGAGCTTGCGCTCCGCAATTGCCTCTTCCGTCCTTCTCTTATTTACATGTGAAGTGTCCCCGTGTATGCATACACTTACTAAAGCTTATATTGCAACATCATACGAATGCATACAGATGCATGATAAGTGGTAACATGGATTAGAGAGAGCGGTCCGAGCGTCAATTACAGAGAGCGAAGAGAGCATCAATTCAATTCAATTAACATACATAAAGTTTAAATATTCCTTGCAATTGTACGTCTAGAAAATACATAAATTTCTATTATTATATAAATATGATTTTTAAACACAAGTATCTTAATAATCATAGTAAGAGCGGCATCGGTAATAGAGAGCTTTAAACCCATCAATAAGAGAGAAATCGAACTGAGCATCAATTAGAAAGAGCGGATAGAGCATCAATTCTAATTGGAAACGGAAAGAGCGTCAATTAGAGAGAGCGAATGCAGCACCGATAGATGACCATCAATTAGAGAGAGCGTATCGAACGCCAATAAGACAGAGAGAGCGAATTTCACATCGATTAGAGAGAGCGGATAGAGCTTGCGCTCCGCGCTCGCCTCTTCCGTCCTTCTCTAACTTACATGGGAAGTGTCCCCGTGTACGCATACACATACTTAAGCTAATATTGCAACATATATACGAATGCAAGCAAATACATGTTCAGTGTGGTATGGATTAGAGAGAGCGGACGACTGAGCATCAATTAGAAAGAGCGAATACTTTGCATTATATTTTCTTTACTTATCAATGAGATATTACTATTATTACTTGTTACTGTGAATTATATAAACATAAACTTTATTATCTCTAAGATAACAAACAATTTTATTTATATACTTCAAAGTTTAAATTTGTTGCACTTAGTACGTCTACATAAATACATAAATATGCAATAATAATATGAGTTACATATTTATCAACATAAACTAATTATACGAACATTAGGCTTTACAGCCATAGTAAGAGCATCTTCGGTAAAAGAGAACTTTAACACACAACCTACAGGTGTGATCGACCTGACCGTCGTGGTGGTGGAGTCCTTATTCCACCATTAATTCGGAACTTTTACAACCAGAGATTCAATTTGGTATTGAATTCCTCTGTGTAAAATTACAATTTCCCGGTTTTTTATACCCTTCGACCATTGAAAATGGTCAAAAAAGGGTATACTAACTTTGTGCAAATCTATGTAACAGGCATAAGGAGGCGTGGCAGACCCCATAAAGTATATATATTCTTACTCAGGATCACTAGCCGAGTCGATTGAGACATGTCCGTCTGTCTGTCCGTCTGTCCGTCTGTCTGTTTGAGACAACAGATCTTAGCTACGAGGGTCGTTTGATAAGTCCGTGACTTTTTGAATAAAATATATTTTTTTCGTCAAAGAAGCGTTTTATTTCTCAACATAATCTCCTTTTAGCTCTATACATTTAGTCCAGCGTTTTTCCAATTTTTTTATTCCTTCCAAATAATAGGTTTTCTCAAGGCCCTCAAAATAGTCGTTTGTTTCTGTGATGACCTCTTCATTTGACCCGAATCTCTTACCGCCGAGCCATTTCTTCATGTTTGGAAACAAAAATAGTCACAGGGGGCTAAATCTGGAGAATATGCTGGATGGGGTAGCAGTTCGTAGCCCAATTTATGAAATTTTGCCATGCTGACTACACACGTGTGCACCCGTGCATTGTCCTGATGGAACAGCACTTTTTTTCGCCAAATGCGGTCGTTTCTGCTTCAAATCAATATCGAATCTGTCCAAAAGCTCTGAATAATATTCGCCGGTGATCGTTTTACCCTTTTCAAGGTAATCGATGTGAATGATACCTTGTGCATCCCAAAAACTGTGGCCATGACCTTGTTGGCCGACAGACCCACCTTGGCCTTCTTTGGTGCACGTTCACCCGGAGAAACCCACTGTCTTGATTGTTCTTTGGTCTCTGGTGTGGTGTGGTGGATCCATGTTTCGTCTACGGTAACGAAACGGCGCAAAAATTCGTTTGGATTGCGGTTGAACATCGCCAAACACTCCTTTGAAATGGTCACACGGTTGCGCTTATGGTCGTGTGTGAGCAATCGCGGCACCCATCGCGCGGAAAGCTTTTTCATGTCCAAATATTCATGTAAAATGTGATGTACCCGTTCAGTTGAGATGCCTACAGCCTCAGCTACCTCACGCACTTTCATTCTCCGATCATCCAATATCATTCCATGGATTTTGTCGACGATTTCTGGCATGACGACCTCTTTTGGGCGACCTGAACGTTCGGCATCACTTGTACTGGTACGACCACAACGGAACTCAGTAAACCATTTCTTAACCATTGAAATTGATGGTGCGGAGTCCCCATAATATTTATCAAGTCTTTCCTTGGTTTCGGTGATGGATTTTTACGCAAAAAATAATGCTTAATTAGCACACGAAATTCACTTTTTTCCATTTTCGTTAAAATTCACGAGATCGTCTGCTTTCAATGCCTATAAAACGCAAACCAAAAAACGCAGCTTTCTCAAAATTTTACAGTCAGCTGTTAATCGATAACTGCTGACAGGAGCAGTGTTGTATTTAGAGCAGGTGCGCGGCAAATACAAAAAGTCACGGACTTATCAAACGACCCTCGTATTAAAAGAGCTTGAGACACCAAATTCGGCATGGAGTTTCCTATATTTCCCAAGCAGATGAAGTTTATTTAAAATGTTTCATGCCACGCCCACCGCCCCCGCAAATTGGTAATTTATAATTATTAAGCAAAGTATTAAACTTATAAAAGCTTTGGTATGTATAAAGCTGAATGCAATATAAACATATCCTCCAAATTAATTAAATTAACAAAGGAGTTATTCAAGTCCGCGTTTTCAATAGAAATGTACGAACAGCAGCCTGCACGCTGCTACGAGCAGTTGACGTCGACCTCGATGTTGCGTCGTGTCGCTTTAGTTTTTACGCGCGTCGCTGTGGGAGTGCGAGTTGTAACAAATTTAGAAAATTGGGAGAAGGGTATCTTACTGTCGAGCGCTCGACTGTAGCCTTACCCATTTGTTTTTGTTTAAAATTGATTTTGTTTGGGCTGAAACTAGAGACGGCAAAGGAAGATTAATCGGTGGGCGATTTTTCTTCTTCTTTGTTTGAACTCTTTGGCCATTACATTAGCAATTTTTACATTTAAAATTTTTCCGGCATAAATTGTATACTATCAAAGATTCGAATGAAATTAAATAAACAATAAGAAATACCCTTCTTCCTTTGGATATAATAATATGCCAAGTTTAAATTATACAAGAAATAAAGGTACAGAAATTGCGATTTCTGGTATTCTTAAAATAACACAAGTTATATTCTATTCGGCATAATACAAGATCTACAATTTAAGTGTTGAACTTTAAATCAATTAAATAAAAAATAACTTTCTTTATTTTTCATTAACATTTATTATATTCAGATCAAAACTTTTTTTTTTAATTTTACAAGCCATGCATACTTAATAGTTTTTTTTTTTATCGTTTCTAACAATTTTTTCTTCAAATAAATTCACTTCTTTACAATATCTATTATAAATACGTAGTTAAATAATTCACAATATTAATATTCGTTTGAGTACAAATATGAGTATAAGTCAAGCCAAACTGCAAATTGTAAATCTGTGCTCTGTGTTGTGCACACACCTGCACCTACTGAAAACATCACCTATAAACTCGATTGTTTTTGGGGTTTGTTTTACAAAAATTACCACAGTTCTTAAATGCCTGAAATAAATAAATGAGTTTGGTGTTGTGTATAAAGAGCAACATAGATTGCTATCGCTAGATGTAGCTTTTTAACTCTACACAGCCAGAATAAACCATCCAGAATCATGCAACATTGCGTTTACCACTGATTTGAGGGACGACGCTCGGCTCCGGGTGCAGCGCTGCCGGAAAATCGCGGTGAGGAGCTCTGCGAGGAGCTGCTGCTGGGCATACTACTGCAGGCGGCTTCGTTGGCCAGAAGCGTATGAATGGCCGCCAGCAGCTTCTTGCGAGCTCCGAACGCGGTGATGCCCAGCTCCATGAGATTCTCCTCGCTCAGAGTTGTGAACATTTCCAAGTCGATTTCGTTCAAAACAAAAATTTCTAAAAAAATATTTTAGAAAGAAATAATTAAGATTAATAAATTAGAAATCAAGAAAAAAGGCAAACTTTAGCTTGTCGAAATTCTTAACCCCTGCAGCTTTTGGATTCAGTATTAACAAATTATTCCAATGATAATATAAAATAGTGCAAAGTATCTAAGCAATCATCATGTGCTCCTTGAAAGCCTTATAAAATGTTTTTGTCATATTTTCTAATTTTCATACTCATATTATAATATGTATGTACATATATTCTTAAGCAGTCGGAGAAAACTCTTGCAATATGTTGAAACTCTCTCAAAGATATCACACCTTTTAACAATTTTAAGTGCTTATATGTTTTCATCCGAATCTGACCATTCTTAATAATACTATATACAGGTATGTGGGAAACAGTGGCCGATATTTTAACGAGATGTGTTGATTATTCGAAAACCTGCATGGGTATAAAGGGATATTCCCACGAGCAGAGCTGGGTATGTGATCCATCTAGAGCTCACGTGCTATCGATCGTACACACAATTTTGTTGGCATACTCACTTATGTAATGTTCCAATCCAACGCTTGTCAATAGGGTGTGTATATCCTTGTGCTGTGAGAGCTGCATGCGGCGATTGACGGGCGTGGCATCCAGTAGGCCAGTAGTGGCGCTTATGCCATATGGCGAACCCAGGCCGGGCGGTGGTGGCATGCGCCACCCGTTGGGATCAGCAGTTCCGCCATCATCCACCGTCTCCAAGGGAGCCGGCGAAGTGCGGCTCAAGCCCATGCCTAGCCAGGCGGGCGTGGGAGTGCGTAGCTCACCGGCAACCGGCGTACGTTCCATGGCCTTAAAGCCAATAGCTCGCTTCATGTCGAAGTCGAAGGCGCGCTGCTGCTGCTGTTGTTGTTGGTGCTGCTGCTGGTGCTTGCCAGCAGCCGCTGCAAGCTCGTAGTGTAAGCTGCGATAGCTTTCGGCACTGCCGGGCAGCAGGTGTGTTCCTCCGGTGGCACTGCCCAGGCCGAGCAGGACGCCATCGCTTAGCCGGCGACCGAGTCGTGCAGCACCCGGAATACTGCCCGCCTCGCTGCTGTAGGTCGAGTCCGGCGAGTAGTGCGTCCTCGTGGCACAGCCTCCCGATGAGGAGGAGGTCGAGGAGACAGCTGCCTGGAGCTGTGCGTACGGCGGATACGACTGCTCCAGGGATGTAGTGCTGCTGCTGAAGCTCTGGTAGCCGCTTGTGTTCTGGCTGCAGCTGTTGCGAGGCGACAGGCTCACGCCCAGTGTGGGCGGCCCGCTGCCGGCGTGTTGTGGCACCTTCAGTAATCCGGCTCCGGGTACTTGCAGATAGTTGTTGTTGCAATTGTTGCTATTGTTGTTGTTATTGTTGTTGGCTGTGCTGTTGTTGTTGTTGGTGTTCATGCTGTTTACGCCGCCACTGCCAGCGTTCATAGTCGCCACCTGACGAGGCTGATAGCCAGCGTTGTGCAGATGCATATACTTCTGCGTGGGCGTGCAGACACCAGTGGGCGTGGCGACGCCGCACTGGCCCACATTGGCATTGATCAGGAGATGGTTCTTATTGCCATACGGCGACAACTGATTGGCTAGCGGCAGCAGCGTCGGCGTCTTCGGACTGTCAGGATAACCAGCCAGTAGAGCCGTCAACTGTGTGCGATAGGCCAGACTCCAGTCCTTGTCTTTGGGCATGTAATAGTGGTCGGGCAGTTCCGGTTGGATGGCCGGCGTCGATAGACGCAAGATCTCCTGGCGTGCCTCGTAGATCTTATCTGCAAGGGTAAATTAACACATGAGTCAGAAGATCATATATATGACCATATTCCATCAACTAAATGGATTTTTCAATAATTATAATAATTAATCAGCCAACAAGCCTCGAAATTACGCTTGGAATTCAACTAATCCGATCTGCCAACCACACCAAAACCTGCATAACTAATCAAGCTCTTTTGAAATCGTCTAAGTCTAATAAATATTCCAAAATTTTCTTGCACAATTTTACCTAGATCCTAAAAAGGTCCTCTGTGATAACCGAACTGTCAAGAGTTCACACAGATATCCATGAATTGGCGAAATAAATGCGATTATATATGGATTAACTTTTTAGATTATTTCTGTTCGTACAGATAAATAGATTTTACGGCTGTTGACATTGATCAAGAATATATATATATATTTATATATATATTTTAGTGAATGAGAGAAAATAATAATAAATTAAACATTAAACTGGCAAAAATTATAAGAACTTTGGCATATGCATAAACCAATGTACGAACTAATCTTTTCTATCCAAAAACTATGCAAAGTCGACTACGTTTCCGCATACAATATCACTCACCTATAAACTTCTCAATGCCCTTAATCACAATTGCCAAGGTGCTTTGACGCTGCTTTTGACGCAGTGTGATATAAACACCATATTTGTTGTTAAGGCTCATTATCTCCGATGCATCGTTCTGGTTGTCGGGGAAATCAAAGATCAAAGCGACTGGCAGATTACCAAGCAGTTGTTGACGTGCTCGATAGACATCGTCGATACGTCCACTGATCGTAACCTGAGACTTCTTCAACGGCTTCACATTCATGTCCGTCAGATCAGGGAATATAATTTTTGTATGCGTACGCTCCATTATGCTCAATAAATTAACATTATTTTTACCCTTGACAATTTCATGATGCTGAGGGGATATTTCCATCTGTACATTTACAAGAATCTGGTTCTGAGGAAGATGAGAGAAGCAGAAATTAATTTTTAAAAAATCTTAATCTTATCTACTGAGTTTTCAGAGAGAGAGAGAGAGAGAGAACTTACTGCAATTCTTTCAAAGGCGAAATTAATCAACAATTGTGTGGCATCGCGCACCTGCGCCGACTCCTTTTCGGAACCTTTAACAAGCACCAAGGATGTGTGTAGCTTAGGACGTGTAGAAAATATGACCTGAAAGGGATAAGTTGTAGTCTATTTAGGGGAACGAGTAAATTATAGTTTCACCTGCACATTGAACTTGCTCTCAATCATTTTTATGTATGGTGTTTCGTGATCAGGCTGCGCCTTTCCCGGCCCCATCACAGGCATCTCAAATGAGATGAGCAGGGGCGTCGAGAGACGTACAAGAGCCCTGGCACGCTCCACACCTTCAAGGCTGCCGCACAGCGACACCTGATTTGATTTCTCCGTTGGATTCGAGCGGTTCGAATCCGGGAAATGTATATGTGTGTGCGTATCATCCATTATGCGTTTGATATTGTTGCCGCCGCGTCCAATGATATACGAGTGATCAGTATAGCTCACATCCATTTTCATAATGACACGCGTGCCCTGCAAGGTATGTGCAAGCAAAGAACAATTGTATCATAGCAATTTATCGTCTGACCCCAGACTTACCCTCGAGTCCAAGGTACTAAGAATATTATCCTTGGCTCGCTGAACTTGCTCAATCTGGCCCACAATACGCACATGGGGATCTGGGAGAATATTGGAAAAAGAGACATTTAATATTAAATACATCGAGAAAAATTCCACCGGGTCTTACCTTTCTTGCTTTTAGCGCCAATCTTCAGCCTGCAAGGCCAGCTCACATAAGTATCAGTGGTGTTCATGATCTAAAATATTATATTTTTACTTATTTGCATATAATATATATGCGTCTTCATATAATACACTTGAATTTAGTTATGTCAATTAGAAGCTAAACATTTAAAGGTTCTTCACTAAAATTTTAAATTGAAAATTAAATATGAATTTTGTTGAATCGCTTTAACACATTTCTTATGCTGTGAAATTTGATTTCCACATGAGCCTTAAAAGCCTACGTAGTTTTCTTTCGAAACGATGGTGTGACAATCCCGAGATTTTTTGAAGTTCAACATTTTTACCTTCGATGATTAAATTCTTGTCAACTGAATAAAATGTTTATCAATTATTTTAAATGTTTAATCCTCTAGATCAATTTATCCAATATACCTAAAATAACGGATTGTTCAAAATTTTGTTGGTTTTCATTTATAATTTAAAAAGAACGCAAAGGACGAACAGACTTACAGTCCAACGGAAAGTCAAAAGGCACTCCGCAATTTAAACTATACGTAGATGATATTATAACGTACGTTAATTATGCTATAGGAATGTACAATTTATTGTACTCATGTTTTTATACCCTTCGACCATTGAAAATGGCCAAAAAAGGGTATACTAACTTTGTGCAATGTATGTAACAGGCATAAGGAGGCGTGGCAGACCCCATAAAGTATATATATTCTTGCTCAGGATCACTAGCCGAGTCGATTGAGCCGTGTCCGTCTTTGAGACAACAGATCTCAGCTATTAAAAGAGCTAGAGACACCAAAGTTGGTATGAATTTCTGAATATCCGGGGCAGAGCAAGTTTATGTTAAATGTTTGATGCCACGCCCTTCGCCCCCGCAAATCGGTAATTTGTGATTATTAAGCAAACTATTAAACTCATAACATTCTTGCACATATAAAGCTGAATGCAATATGAACATATCCTCTAAATTACTATCCGATCGGACCAATAACACAGAAGTTATTCAAGTCAACGTTTTCAGTACAAATGTACGACTAGCAGCCTGCGCGCTGCTTTGAGCAGTTGACGTAACCGTTGACGTCGTAACGCTTCGCTTCACTCGCTTGTGTGTGTGAGCCAGTAGAATTATTTGTGCAGAATACTCTGTTTAAAATTATGGTTATACGTTTGTAAAAATTGGGAGAAGGATATCTTACTGTCGGGCGCGCTCGACTGTAGCCTTACCGACTTGTTATACATATGTATTATTTTCATGGTTTCGTTTTTCAACACTTAAATAATAAGTTGCTGCATACTGAAAATTGTCAGCTGAACACACGCACACACACATTCACAATTTGACGTTAAATGCGTCGATTGTTTACATATCGAAGTGCAAAGCAGTGTAGAAAAACAGTGAATTTTCGATTTGCTTTGCTTATAACTTTCAAAATACAAAATAATTCCGAAAAACACTCTAAATTTCCTTCCTTTGCCATCGGGTTGGGTAAGGAGGCTCAAATACCCCTATTTGCAACAAAAAAGAGATTCGATTCTTGGGAAAAACCCGTCTTCCAGACATTTACCAAATTAATATACCCTCTCTCCTATAAATGTTTCGAAAATCCAATGAAAATCGTATTTTTTGACTTACGTCATCAAAGAAGTACTCGGCCCCGTTCATGCCCTCGATGGCGCTGTCCGCTGTGTGATTAAAAAGAATGTGAATAGTATATCCCTAATAATAATAATATCATGATGATATTTAATGCGAACCTTTTATTAATTGCTCCAGTTTCTGGCGATCGACCTTAAAACGCTCCGTGTGTAGGTCGTCCGGATTTTGTACGCCCAACTTGAGTGCGATGGCGCGTATATCACTCCAATCGCTGTCCATTGAGGAGATTTCACTCTGCGTCTCGCTCGGTGCTCCACCACCCCCTGGTGGTCCAGATGGCAGTGGGAGGGAGCTGAGGTTGCCGACAACGGAGACGGGGGTCGCTTTGCCACTCGCCATTGCGGTAACTTCTGCTCCAGTTGGGTAGATCAGTTTGTTGAATGAGGCACAGGAGAGCATGATCGTCGTTATCGGTCGCGCAGTCTTTTGGTATATAAGCTATCGATTAACGCTCGTTTGGTTCAACTTGTTCAATTTGTTTATCGAATGGTCGTTTAGTTTTTAAAACTAAGCAAAATGTCGTTTCACTAAAGTCTGTCTAGTGTCGGGGGAAATGAGAGTCTGGTCAACGTTTCGATGCGTTAGTAGGGTATGTTTAGGTGTGCTACTTATGTTTGTTTGTGTGTGTGGCGTGTGGTGGGAATGAGACAAACAGTAGATAATAAGGACGGCTGCGTGTAAAGAGTTTGAAAAATGATAATGCATTAAATCATTCGTAAAGAGAAGGATAATTTAAAGTCAAATTATAATTATATTTCTATAGGAAATGGAATATAATTTGAAAAAATATTAAATATAATACATTTTAGTTTCAGCTTCTTAGCATATGTAGGGAAAGTGTCTTGCAAATTCGTAAATGTATCAATATTTTACATGACCGTTAATTTTACTTTAAAGCAAAGAATGGAAAATGAAACAACTTTTCGCGAATAATTCCGACATTTTCCTGATTTCTTGCGATTCTTGTTCCTTATACAAATTAACATCTGTTGTGCACACTAATTTCACATAACCTCTCTGAGAGGAATTCTACTTATGGCCATGAGGTTATTTTTGCGGCAATTTCGAGCGCGTTGAAGACGTTTTACAGTTACAGCAAAAGTATGCCAGTGTACACATTATTCGCACTTTTCTATGCACTTTGTTTCACTTTCACTTTGACTTACCGAACCAGTTCGCTAATCCTTACTTGAGGTTGAAAAGCCCCTTGAAATCCAAACAAATGGCATGAGTTAGGTCCTCGACAAAATGTATGGCCTCGACGAGGCAGACGTTCATAACAAAATTACGAATCTGTACGAATCTTTCGACGAAAGGCATTTAAGTTGTGATCTACGCAAGAGGTGTCTATACATGTATTTGGTATATAGAGCGTTAGTTGGGCTTCGATTTCGATTATCACATATATTCTTCTCGCTTAAGCATATATATTTCAAGTTAGAAATAATTGTGAAGTATACAAAATATATATATCGATTGGGAATTTATTTCAGCAACAATATGTTATTTTTCAACCACTTGCGTGTGAGGCTCGGGGGTAATTGAAAGTGCTGTGCTCTGCTCTGCAATGCTACAACTTTCAGAGCGGGCGGATCAGTCGCATGTTTTTGTCGCCAGCAGATCTACTGGAGACAAAAATATAGCTGTTAATCTTACGATTGGCCAATGGGATAATTGTGGCCTGGCGCCGAGAAAAATGCTCATAAATGTAGCCCAGGTCAACGAACCGCTCACAGAGAGTTGCAAAACAAAAACACGAGCCTACCTAAAGCGACCAAACATAAGAGAGACTGCCATCAAATCTAAGCGCTCTTTCTTATTTTATTTGATTATGTTTTGTTCAGAGTTTGATATAATAAGGTTTTCATTTTTGCAATTTTTCCTATAAATATAGATTATTTCTATTTATATTTTTTTTTTTTTTTTTTGTTTAACTGCTTGTTAAATACAAGTAGAGTTTCTCTCAAAATTCAATTGAGAAACACAATTTTACTGAAGCTTTTATCGGCTGCACCTTAAAGCTCATAATGATTTTCTCTTCTGTTTTCAAGCTTATCATTCTTAAAACTCTTTAAACTGATTCCTCAAAACTCGAGCTAAAGCTTCAGAGCAAAAAGCTTTTGTGTCTGTTACGCTTGTGCTAAAATGTTGCTAAGCTCTAACAGTGCGCTGTTATCCTATAATGTTGCATAAATTTGGCGCCAAAACAAAGACTGCATTATGTACATAAAATGTATACATATAGAAGATATTACTCCACACACAATACTGATTCGTTTCCCGCCAAAACAATGGGGAACTTACCGCTCGAAATAAAATAATCAGCACAAAGACACAAACATTCTTTCGAGTTTCCCTTTTATTCAATTTACAGAACTTTTCATAAAATCATAAATATGGACACAAATATAAGACGAAAATGTGTTTCGGTTTTCCTTTTATTGTATTGTCACGAATAAAAGAGTTTTTTTTGTTTTTTATTTTAATGCACAATTAATAGTCCGTCAATTGGTCAAATTGAAAGGCGCGGCGTAGACGTATAGAAGAGTATTGGTAGTCGGCTTAATTTTGCATATAGGCAAGAAATCACTACCGAAGACAGGTACAATTAACTGATCGAGACACGTGTGTGGAAAACAAAAAATGAGAAGCTATAGGGAAATATATGCGATTATCAATCTGCAAGTGAAGCCGAGTCAAGTAAGTGTGTGGAAAGAAGGAACAATGTTTATAATATCGCCAGTTTCCTTAATAATTTATATACTAAACTTAATTGAGTTATTCGGAATACAACGCGTCGTAGTAATTTTAAATGGACTCGGGCGGTGCTATCGTCGTCAATGAATCGCGCTGACTGCCCGCAGAGCGGCTGCATATCGTCCCATCTGACCTTCAGGTAAAGCTTTGCTCAACTGATTGAGTGGCCGGAGTCTTAGAGGAGGGGAAGAGCGATAACGAGAGATGGAGAGGGAGAGGGAGAGGGAAGGTTTGATCTGAAGTTTAAACAAAACGGAGTCGAAAGCTGTGGTTGCCAAAGCTTGAGAAGTGCATGACGTATATTAGCCAAAGCTGTATGAAAAGCTTGCTCACAGGGGGCGCTATTTAAATAGTAGAAGCACAAGGAGCCATAGTATAACACTTTACGTCTGTCTGATATTTCATTATTTATTTGGTAATTTATTATTGTTTATTCATATATTTAGTCCGCTTACTTTATAGACAATACCCATTAATACTAGTGTTTACTTTATACAATACTCTTTCGATTCATATGTTGTGTTTTATATAGCTTCTATTTTTTACATCTGTTTAACTGTGTATGTATGTATGTGTCGTAAGTATGTATTTCTCGGTTCCAGGGAGCTCGGGCTACGATAAGCTTTTTTATCTCTCTTTGTTGGTAATTTATTGTTTTTCTTTCTCTTCACTTACTAGCTAGTTTCATTTGTTTTGCGATATGAATATGTGTTGAATATTCACTTTAAGCATATATGTATGTATGTAAGTGTGTATAATATATGTATTTCTCTTTTATTAATAAAGATCTACGGCTCTTACGATCATAGCCGGTAAACAACATTTATGTTTTATTTTGATTGAACAAATAAGAACAGACGCTTTCTATATACATTAACAGGGTATTAAATCATCGGAAACATAATTATTCAATATTTTTATATATTTATATATATAATCTTCATGCAAAACGAGAACTGATGTAAATAAGGGAAGACAACTTTCACAACACTTTTTGATTACACAAATCTTGGCGTATGTAACTTGCATTATACATACATAAATATTTATCTGTTTTATATATATATCATTTACTTATTTCGCTTTCATAATTTTCTAAAACATTTACACACACAAATTTACTAACCATAGGTCCGCAAGAGATTTTTGCTGCTTATGTATGTATGAATCTGCTCTATTTACAACCATATAAATAATTTTATTATAATCGTTATTCAAATATTTTTTTTTTTCAGAGTATTATGACATGGTTAATCCTAAATTTCGTATTGTATTCACTTGTATAATGCGAATCATTATATATTTATCAATTTCCATTTATTTTACATATTGCGCTTTATGCTTCCAATTACAAAAACACCGATCTATTTATAAGGCAAAGGAACTATTTACCGTTGGATTTTTGTTTGCCAAAAATGTTCAAATAATTGCTTTTTCGATTTGCTGAAATTATACGGCTTTTATATATGTTGTGGGACTTCCTCGCGATAATTGTTTGCTAAATTGTTGCGTGTTACGTCTACAAATCGAAAGATTTGGTTGGTTAATTAATTTTGAATGTTTCCAAAACCGTAAAAAGTTCCTTTTTATAATAATATAATCCTTATGCTAAGTAGACATGTTTATCGGCATGAATGTGTGTTCTATTATCTCTAATTTATTTACACAATTAGTAGGGTTCGAAGGTATTCAAAACCTTTGAAAACCGATAAATAATAAGAACCGTTTCGTTTGGCTTACAATCTCGTCGCACTTCGGTAAAAACTAAGCTCAAGTGCAGTAGTAGCTTTACATTGGCACTACGAAAAAATAATTTTCGGATTATATCTGGTTCAATTAATGCTTTTCTTTGGGATTTACATTTATATATCAGAAAATTCAGCCGATATAATAATTCTGTTCTGTGATACATTTGTTTTGTGTATTGAGGGCAACACATTTATATTGTATTACCCTCAAGCAAGTTTTAACAAGGAAAATAATGATAGATCATAAACATATAACATTTGTGCAGTAACTGCACGATCTGTAGAGTGTTCTTACGCATTAAAAGATACATATATGAAGAAGAGTCCTGAATGAATACATTTATTCTAACCCATATTACATGTATAGAAACACTTGCCGCATCGGATTAAAAAATTATGAATATTGAAAGGCGCAATAAAGCTTAAATTGAAATAAAAAAAAATTAATTATTCCCCCATAAATAAATAAAAAAAAAGTTATATAACAAATAGTATTAAATTGAACAGAGATAAGAACATTTCTAATTAGTCAGAGATAAGAACATTTCTAATTAGTCAGAGAAATGTTTCCCGAATTGTGGGCAGTTATAATGTCAGGTTTGTACATAATGTACTTAAATATGAATAGATATATTATGCACCTGTTTTTTTTAAAGAATCATTTATATAACATTCAGCTAAACTCATTGTATGAGTCTAGTAAATAAGTGTAAATGTTTTGGTTTGATTTATTCATTTACCGTTTTAAATGTATTCATGCAGAACTCTTGTTAGAATAAATCCATCTCTAATTTTACTCTCCTATTCTTGCTCTCCTAACTGACATTCATTTCGATGAGAGTGATCTTTTTACAAAGCAAAGCTTCATTTAGTTTTTTTACTCTCTTATACAACATCTCTCTCTTAACGCAGAGCGAGAGCGAAAAAAAAACGAATTCTAGCTTGGCTGTCAAACTGTAGCTGAGCACTTGTGTGGGCAATGCTTCTCAAACCTTCACATTGAGTCTAGCATAGGAGAAAATAAATTGAAATCAAGTTTTGCTTAATTTAAAATCGTCTTGGCGCGAATTAATTGTTGCTATGCATTTTATACACATATATTCATATTGTATATTTAATCGCATACGTTGTATACTTAATGAGCTTCACCTGTTATTTGTTTGCAAACATACATCGGCTATCTAAATATATGTATTATGCTGCAATATCAATATCCACATTGAAATTAATACTTCAATGTTAATTTATTGTAATTAATTATAACATACATCGCATTTTGCTTGCTATTGTATCGTGTTGCAAGTACATTTACTCTACGCTTCTCCCTTCTTATGCCCTACCCGAGGTTCCCTTTCTCCTGCTTCGTTCAAGACGCCGCTTCTGGCAATGCAATTAATTCCTTATATACGCGTTATGTGGTGTATTAATTATTGCAACACTCTTCACGCGCACAGAGACCCATGGCCAGAGATGGAAGCAAACAGGGCAAGAGAGAGAGAGTGAGAGAGAGGGTGATAGCGGGGTACTGAGCTGTGCACACCTTAAGCTACTTTTTGAAGTGCATTTCATCATCAATTCAGCATCAGCACAAGATGCGAACTGCTCGCGCTGCCAACTCGTGCCAAGTCATCAATAATCGTTGATCCGGCGACACTGCCACGCCCACTTTTGCAAGTGTCGCTGACAGCTGTTGATGTTGCCGCTTCAATGGGGTTGTTGCTGCCGTCGCTGTTGCTGCTGCTGCAGTTGCAGTTAAATCATCGCAGAACTGAGCAACACTCGCAGTATTCCCAGCGTCATCAACGTTCCCATAATCCTCCCGGTCATCTTCAGCGTCAGCTTCATCATCGCGTTGCTGCTGCTGCTGCTGCTGCACGTTGTCGACACCCTGATTCGGATACAGAAACGAATTGCTCGCGTGTCTGCCCCAAAGTGTTGCCAATGCCATTTGACAATTATAAAAGCATTTGTCGCCCCTCGTCGCCGTCTTTGACATTGTCACATCGACATCAGTCGCGATGGAGTCGGTGTTGCCAGTGCTGCCCTCGCTGCTGCTGCTGCTGCTGCTGCTGCAGGCACTGCTTGTCAGTTGTTGTTGTGTCGCTGCTTTATCGCTGCCATATTGACAGTTGATAATATGATGGGCTCCCCACAGCCAAAGGGGAATCGCGAGTGCCGATGCTGCGCCGACGCATCGTGCCCTGCTAGTGCTGCTGCTGCTGCTGCTGCTGCTGCTGCTGCTGCCACTGCCTGCTGTATCCAATTGCCACGCCCACTCAGCCAGCTGCCTGTTGATGTGTCGCTGCAGCTTTGCTATGTGCTGAAATGGCAGCATCTCCGTAAGCCTCAATAGCCAGAGACGCCAGAAGACTTGATGTGCAGCTCTCGCGGCCCCCGAAGCGCTGTTTTCCGCTGTAAAAGAGACAGAGAGAGAAAGAGACAGACAGAGTTATAGTGGGAGAAGGAAAGAATGAGTATGTAGCAGTAGCAGACTGGTTGATTGATTGTTTAACTAGTCTAACCAACTAAATAATTCTAATATAACTAAATAAATTAGATATGATATATATTCGCAGCAACAATGTAAACTTCACACAAATTACGCTTCAGGACATTCGCATTGTGAACGGTCATTAAGCCGGCAAAAGTCTAGCAGCGTGGAAAGCCATAAAACTAGGAAAAACTCAGCGACTTATGGAATCACATTTCCATATTAGATGTATTCTGGAGAATGTTTTATTTGTAACTCTTTCGCTCCATTGAGTTTAACTCTCGAACTGAAAAATATCTGATAAGTCTTCTTAACAAACTTGCAGAAAAAAGCGAAGCGCAGTCATCGAAATATTCCCATGTGAGTGCGTTTCTGTATCTGTGTGTGTGTGTGTGTGTGTGTGTGTGTGTGGGGAGTGCATGTCAACAATGCATTTGCATAAAGTTCAACAAAAATCGAATGAACTGAGCTCGCCTTGAAACGAGTCCGTTATATGCTGCAAGCAGTGCCGATGCTACTGCATTTGCACAGGGTGTAACCTACCGCCCCCCCGCCCGCCACAATGCTGCATACTTTCGAGCGCAGGCTGAAAATAATTTTAAATACAATTTTGAGCTCAATGCATTTTACAGTGTGGTTGCTGCTTCTGCTGCTGCAATCGGCCCTGAGTAAATGTTGCCACAAGTAAGTGGCAACACTTGCGAAAAGAACTCCATAAACATATAAGCCAACCAGCAGCAATCAAAATGCTTTTCACGGGAAAATTAGAAAAGGGAAAAATACTCCTTTGGGTGCCGCTTGAGAGATTGCCCGGGAGCCGTGCTCACGGTCCCCTTGCCTTCCTTCCACTGGCAACGTCTGCATCAATTCCGCGACAATCTTTCATGTCTAAACTTAGTTTATACCAATTTGATTTGCCCCGGCATTTGATTCGATAAGCGCGCCGGTTATCCTGCAGCTGCAGCGCCCGGCCCAGAGCCAGAGCCAGAGCCAGTGCCAACCCCAGCCCCAGCCCCAGCCCCAGCCCCAGCCCCTGCTCCAGCCCCAAAACCAGCTCCAGCTGGAATGTTTATGCTGCAAATGTTATTTGCATAATTTACGTTGTATGTTCGCCACCGACTGACTGCGTCCAAGTATTGGTGGGTTGACATAGCAGCAGTAGGAGCAGCAGCAGGAGCAGCAGCAGGAGCAGCTCAACGCAAATTCCAGTTGAACTCAACTGAACTGAACTGTGCGCAGTTTGTGGACTCTGCTCCAAGCTGGGATCAGAGAGACAAACATCACTAAGGGTTTTCAATAGTTTGAAGCGTGAAACGAACTTGAAAAACGATGTATATATAAGTATATGTATTCCAATAATAAATAAATAATCCATTTATCAATACGGAAGAGTAGGAGGCAATCTAGTCTAAGTTTTTCAATTTTCCAAAGTATTTCTTAGTAACTTTAAGATATGCATTGCCTGCTGTAGGATTCCACTTCGATAACTAAGTTGGGGAAGAGCTTTGTACCCTTATTAAGCGCGATAGATTATTTTAAATTAAGTCTTCTTTGGCCTTTTCTTCTTCTCACATCCTAACACACGCATGTAGGTAAGTAGCTCTGCCTAGAATTATCGAAAACTTTCTATGAAGGATTTCATATGTTTATTCCTTTATTGCACTGGAATTTTGAAGATAAGTTCGAACTATATAATAAATAGGATACTTTTACCCCCACACATCTTATAAGGGTTCACAATTACACTGACTGCCAGCGTATTCGCACAAGAAGTTTAGTGAACCTGTCGAACCGGACGATAGAACATTATATAAGTACACCACGAGGGGAGTCCCTGCACAAATCGAATATTAACTTTAAACTCACCCCCTCCCCTGCCATCCCTACATACTTCTTGAACCATCCAACACTTACGTGAATAGTACGTCAAATAGGACTCATTGTGATCCTCGTAGCCACGTTCGCGATCCCGCTCTCCGCCTATACCATTGCCATGTTCATCGAGGGGATAATTGTTGATGTCATAGGATCTACCCGATGCCATGATTCTGGGTCGATCCTCTTCGATAATACTCTCGATTTCCTCCTTGAATATGTCGAATATGTTGGCCGTGCACTTGAGCTAAAAAGGTGAATAAAGATTGAATGAAATTGAATGGCTGTCGTAATCTCAGCTGCTGAGCTGTTATCCATTGCATGTACCCACCCTCATTTGGCCCTTGATAAAGTGCTGCGTGGTTACCATAAAGTGTATGGCACTTGTCACCGATTCCAGTGTGCTGTTCTCCAGCTTCTCGATCTGATACGTTTTGATGTGATGCGGCGGCACCTGCAAAGGGAGATGCGATGAAATGGGAGTGGGTCAAGTGTCACATCGAATCTCGAGTCTCTGAGCCTCGAAATCAATTTGTAAATATTCATCAAAAGCTTCTGCATCTTTCGGATAGAACTTGCTGGCGACATCAATGTGGAGCAGAGCATTCCCAACCACGAGCACCACGTACCGCGCACCACACACACACAATGCACAATGCACAAGTGGCGATTCTCGAGTGGATGCTCTGCCTGCCTGCCCAGCCCCAACCATGCCTGTCCCAACCATCCTTGCCCTGCGCTGTCCTGGGCCACTTCTTACGCCATCTCTGGCCGCCCAAAAACATACCACAGCAGGCAAATTTATAACTTATGAATGATGAATAGATTTACGCTCGGGTGATTAAGTGGAGCAGCCGGAGGCCGCACAGACTGACGGACAGATGAGAGACGGACAGACAGGCGGGCCAGGACGAGGCCACTTTGTTTGCGGTGAGTTTAGTTTGAAGTGCCTGCAGATACCGTTGCCAGCCTGACAGCCGGCACCGCCCACTCCTAGCCTGGCCCAGCTCCTATGCCTGCCCCACTGTCAGCAGTCGACACAGACACACAGACACACACACACACACACACACACATAGTGGCACACACGCATGCACGAGGGTGTGCATGCAGGTTCTGTTGAAAAGCGCTCGTTAGCTAAAAGATCAAGTGGCGAACCATACTGCCAACACTCTGCTCCTGCCCCGCCCCGACCCACCCCGCCCCACCCTGCGCTCACACACACCCGACAACACTTAAGTGTTGTTTGTGTTAGTTTTTGCTGAATTGCTTGTTTGATAATGATAAAAATTATGCCTGCTCTCGGTTACTGCAACTTTCTCAGTTGTTCCTACTCACTCACTCTCTCTCTCTCTCTCTCTCTCCCTGCTCGCGATTCTCGGTTGTCCAGAGTCGGAAAACTTGCCAAGTGCCGACTGCACAGAAAAACAATTACAAAACTTATGCATATCTATTGAAAATCGCATAAATAAAGTGAAAGTGGGAGAGAGAGAGGGAGTGGGATTGGAAGACTTTAAACGGCAGAGGGCAGTTTATCGAATTCCATTTAGTATTTTCGTATAATATTTTTATTGAATTCCCGAGTTCATGTTTTCCCTGACTCTCAAAATGTAATTGAATAAACGTTCTCTTCATTTGCAATTGCAATTAAACGACCATCAAAATATTTCAGCTCGCGGGTTTGGAAATGCATCCAGGACCGGGAGGATAGGGCAAAGGGCAGATAAGTGCAACCAAAAATATTTTCAAAATGGGATTCAGTCATTGTATTTACACGAATTTAATACCCATCAAAGTTGATCCATCATTTTCAATTGCAATTTGCAATTATATTCGTTATTTTCATTTACTCAAGAATAAAAACAATCTATCCATATTAAAAATCAACTACATAAAACTCCCCTTTTCACTTTAAATGACTCTTCAGATCCCTCTTCGGGGCTTCAGCTTGAATCCTATGCAAAATATTAAATTTTCTGTTCTTCCACTGGCGAGGGAGCAGTCTTTTCACTCCATATATATTATGCGCTAGAGCGACCCACAATGGAAGTGTCGTTTCTCTCTCGGAACAATCACGGCACCTTGACTGAACTTACAAGTTGTAGGTGTAGCATTGAGAGAGAGAGATAGAAAGAGAAAAAGCCACAGCGTATGAAATATGACTTTAACCGAGCTGACATTGACAACGCTCCAGCCACAGAGAGGCAACTCATTCTCTCTCTCTCTCTCTCTCTCTCTCTCTCTCTTTCACTCACAAATAATTCACAGAAACAATAACGTGGCCGTAGTCGAAATTCCTACGTATTGCCGCTCTGTCTTTCTCTCTCTCTCTCAGGGAGGGGTATCTCACAAAAAACTAGCTGACAACCTAAACGTTTCTTAAAACAAACGCAGGAAAATGGCAGCAGACCCAAAAATGCCGGGCCATGCCACTTTCCACAGAGCTTGCTCCTACCCAGCCTGCCCTCCACTTCGAGTAGCACACCTGTGTGGAATCATGCGAAACTATGACAGCAGCCTGGCGGAGCTGATCCTCCTCCTGCTACTCCTCCTCCAGCGCGATATGTTGAAGCTGCCTGCTGTGGTTGCAGCCATAAAAAAGCCAACAGAGTCAAAAGGCATAAAAAGTGACAGCCTATCAAAATATATGGCGAAACCTAGGTGAATAAAAAACAAAAGCAAGAAGCAAGAGACATAGGGAGAAGGCGGCGAATGAAAGCGCATACGTAACGCAGGTGCCAAAAAGTGTGCACACATACCCGAAATGAAAAATCACACACACTAAACGCTAAAAGATTGCAAACGATGCAACTGTAAAAGGCTCTACCAGGGCAGGGAAGTCCCAAGGGGGGAGCTCCAGAGATAAGTGTCCCGAAAGAAACGATAGAACTCGATTGGGCACAGATGAGGAAATATACTTTCTTGGATAAGCAGTACGAAGCCCTATTAATGGAAATGAAAAGCAATTACCAAACCTATTCTGTATATGATTAAAAGCGAGTTCTTAAAGCTTAAAGAACAACTTGATTTCAAATATCTTTTATGCATGCAGATATGTAAACTGAATAGTGACTGAAGTTTATTAGCTTAGTTAACTAATAGATGCCCAAAACAACGTAGATTCTTCAGTACTACCAATTACATTCTGATTTAAACACTTAAGCTTTTATGGGACAGCTCACTAAACTTCATTCAGTAACTCAACATTATACAAAGAAGTTGCACAGCTTACTATGAAAACATAAGAGGTTCTATGTCATCTATCTTCAAATTTCACTCACACAACCAAGCCATGCGAACTACATTATTATGGTAGTATGTCCGATCGGAGTAGAGGTGTAAATTATGAATCTAATACGTAAGCTTTCGCAAACTTGAAGGGGTTTGGCTCTAATAGTCTCTAAGGGAAGGATAAGAAGTTCTTAAGAACATATCGACTAGGCTGCTAATTTATAATTTACATATTGATATGCCATATATTTTATAGAAAGAGGTCTCCGTTTGCCTGTTGCCTGTGCATATTCTGACAAATACAATTGATTAATCTAAACCATGAATAAAATACAATTAACGAAAGAAATCAAGTGCGGAATGCGGTATTTACACTTTACTTTTGAAACTTAGAAATCCAGAGATTCAGGGGAAGATTCAAAAAGGAAACCTAACTTGGTAAAATAGAAAAAGAAGATCCCTTGGCGTGAGTAACTTCTATGTTATTTGTCTGATCGGATTGCAATTTCCCGTCTATGTGTAAAGTAACATTAATACTCCTCCTAATAATCACAAATTATCTTATTTGAAAACAGTCGAAAAATGTGCAGTAGTCGAAGGGTGTTAAATACGATTACACCTTTTGAAATAGGTCAATTCAAGGGAAAACTAAGTAGCTCGCGGGGAGACTTTGCTGCCTGGGGCCATTGCTAATTGAAAAATTGGCTTGCAATCAATTGTAATCGGCTCGAAGCGTTCTCTAATTGAATGCCGATGCGAAATGGATTCTATTGCCGGCGGCAACGCTAGAAGAAGGTTGGAGAGTAACCGAAACCAAAACTTACCACAATACCATTAATAGTCCACGTCAAATTAGCAGCCGGTTTGGAGTATTTAATTGAGCAATTGCCGTCGACCAAATCGCCGATGCGATAACGTGCCTGGATCCCGGTAACCACTGTGTGCTCTTCCGGTAGCTCTATAGAAAGGAGTGGGCGGGAAAGAGAGAGAGAGAGAGAGAGAGAAAGTGAGTGAGTGAGGCAGTATAGAGCTGCATAATGGAAATGGAAAATTAGCCGAAACGGGACTCTCAAAATGGCGAAAGGCTGCGCACATTTGTCTAATTAATTTGCTTTTGCCAGTCGCCGCCTCTTTCAATTCCCTTTTCCTTTATTATTTCGAGTTTTTTCTTTTTCCATATACTCACCCACCACCTCCATTTCGCCGGACACCATCGCAGTTTGGAATGTGGGCGCCTCTACCGATATTTCGCATGTAAATTTCCCGGAAATATTCAGCGGCACCGACTGCAGCACGACATGACTTTGATTCGACAGGTTTCGCTACGAATGTCAGAAAGGAAAGGAAAGGAAGAAGAAGAGAATGTAATAAAAAAATGGTTAAAATTTGCTGCATCGAAATAAAATAGCGGAGCAAAGTAAAAAAATAAAGAAAGACTTATTGGAGGAGAGTAGCTTCAGTCTTCACTGATCATTCTTATGATAGTTACATAGAGGTAAAATTTTAAGAGCAATTAAAATACGTGCATCGGAACCATTTCTAGAAAATCCGATATGATAAAACTTTCCGAGGTTGATAAAATGAAATAAAGTAACAACAAGTGGGTAGGGCTACAGTCGAACGCCCGACAGTATGATACCCTTCTCCCAATTTTTAAAATCCGTTACAAACGTGTAACTACACTACATATAGCTTTCTCGCTCACACTCACACAGCGACGCACGTTAAGAGTGACGTCGACGTCGGCATCAACTACTGCTCGTACATTTGTATTGAAAACGTTGACTTGAATAACTCCTGTGTTATTGTTCCGATAGGATTGTAATTTAGAGAATATGTTCATATGGCATATAGCTTTATACATACCAAAGCAGAACTTTATTAGTTTAATACTTTGCTTAATAATCGTAAATTACCGATTTTCGGGGGCGGTGGGCGTGGCATCTAACATTTGAAATAAACTTTGTCTGCCTATTATATATAGGAACCTCCATACCAAATTTGGTGTCTCTAGCTTTTTTATACCCTTGCAGAGGGTATATTAATTTTAGCCAGAAGTTTGCAACGCACCTTAGGAGACATCTCCGACCCTATAAAGTATATATATTCTGAATCAGCATAAACAGAGGAGTCCAAAAATGGATGTCCGTCTGTCCGTCCGTCCGTCCGTCCGTCCGTCCGTCCGTCCGTCCGTCCGTCCGTCCGTCCGTCCGTCCGTCCGTCCGTCCGTCTGTTGCAACGCAAACTAGTCTCTCAGTTTTTGAGCTATCTTCATGAAACTTGGCATATAAGCTTCTTATTGCTGCGAGCTGTAAATAAGTCGGAACGAGCCAGATCGGACCGATATATCGTATAGCTGTCATAGAAACTATCGGCCGATTTTTGTTGTTTTTCAAGATATTGCAACAAGATTTGGCAAATCTTATTCTTATTACGTTCCTAATGTGCTGTCAAAATTGTATCAAAATCGGACCACTATAACATATAGCTGCCATAGGAACAATCGGCTGAAATTAGGGTTTTTGTATGCAAACCTGTTTTGTTCTTGGAAATACAGCACATTATCAATACTTTTTAATGTTATACAGTAACCCGCCCTTAGTTTTTCCATAAATATCTCAGACGTTAATATTCTATAGCTGTTATAGGAACAATCAGTCAGTCCGTCTGTCTCTTGCAACGCAAATTAGTCCCCCAGTTATTGAGCTATCTTCATAAAAGTTGGCTCACAAGCTTCTTATTTCTGCTTTCATTTAATAAGTCGGAACGGGCCAGATCGGACCGATATATCGTACAGCTGTCATGGAGCCTATCGGTCGATTTTCGTTATATTTCAAGATATAGCTATCAGGCTTACCACATCCAAATCTAAGTATGTCCTTAATAATAAAGTTTCATCAAAATCGAAGTTTTATAACTTATAACGATCAACGATCGGCCGAATGAAGGTACCTGTTGCAATTTTATGAAAATCTGAGTACTATTACATATAGCTGTGTACAACTGCAAGGGTATAAAACCTTCGGCAAGCCGAAGGTAGCCTTGCTTTCTTGTTAATAGCTGAGATCTGTTGTCTCATACAGACGGACAGACGGACAGACGGTCAGACGGACAGACGGACAGACAGACGGACATGGCTCAATCGACTCGGCTAGTGATCCTGAGCAAGAATATATATACTTTATGGGGTCTGCCACGCCTCCTTATGCCTGTTACATACATTGCACAAAGTTAGTATACCCTTTTTTGACCATTTTCAATGGTCGAAGGGTATAAAAATATGTGTACTTGAGTTTCAATTAAACTTATAATATTGCAACAGGTATTTATATAAGCGGAAAGACAAGTAGAGACAATTGTAAGCTTAATAACCATTGGCAGGGGTATACAAAGGTAGGTGCTGAGGTTATCCTCATTGGCAGCACCACCACGAAGGGGGAACTATAGTGGTATATTATTATCTTATACAATATATTATATATTGCTTTCTTAAAACTATCTTTGCTTGGAAACTCCTTTGAGAGCAAACAATTTAGCAGGATACTAAATAGAGCTTGCATAAATAATATGGAAAGCATTCGTTTGACTTTAACTATAAACGTTTGTTAATAATACTTAATAGTAATATGATTTTCACGATGAAAACAAAATAAAAGTAGATAATGATAATAGACTTATGTATGTATGTATACATACATATGTACGATAAAACTAACAATGGTTAAAAAAATAAACAAATAATAAAACTAAAAAGAATAAAATATTTTTCAATAAATATTTATTTGCTTTATTTTAATGGTTTCTTTGTATTAATTATGTAATACGCATCATAAAATGTACTTTATTAAAATATTAAATACAGGAAATATGTAAGTTACATAATTGAATAATTTTATTCTATATATTGTCAAACATATATCGATTCATAATTGCGCCCTTTTTGCTGCACAATTCAAACTCGAACCACAACTCGAATTAGCCCTGCTCTCGATAAGCGCACAATTGTGGTAATATCGTTTCGAGTGTGTGTGTGAGTGCGAGTGTGAGTGTGAGTGTGCACACACTCTCTCGTCACACTCGAGAGACGTACTCGAAATGCGTGAATATCGTGCATACCGTATGTAACATAACATATAGTATATCGCATTGGTTTACGCAAAATTTAATCTTTGACACGCCGAGCGTAACCTCATGCTGAAATCCACTTAATAAAAATGAAATTTAATAAATTTCATTTAAAGACGCGCTTTAATATGCGAAAATATGACACTTGCCTGCCGGCGGATGGAGAGTGGATTGGAGAGTGCATTGAGTGAAGGGGGAAGTATGGAGAGTGGAGAGTCGTGAGCTGCGAAGAGAGGTGTGGACTGAAAGTGGATTGGCCATTTCCCGGCTGTTTAACCCAATTTGCCAGGCCGCCTAATTGGCCCGAATGCATTTCAACGTAATAATTAAAGCTGAAAACTTCACTCGACGACTTTTATGGAGTATTTTTGTGCAATCTGCATATATTGTTTTTTAATGAGCCGCAAGTCAATCGCAAGCCGACTAATTGGGCACTGTATGGATACGGGGAAAGTCTCTGACAGTGTGTGTGTGTGTGTGTCTGATTGTGTATGTGTGTGTGTGTGTATGGGCTTACAACATGCTGCTGCTGCTGCTGCTGCTGCATAATTACAACATTCAGAGATTGTTGTGAAACATCGCAGAATGAGTTTTCCGTGCGACTGAGACGCGCGCTTAATGCAATCAGCCATTATGGGCATAATTTACAGTGCGTTTGTTATTTTATGACACGCAACTGCCTGCAGCATGTGCCCTTAATG